>CAUYSK010074775.1:0-14222 GCA_963575035.1 Avahi laniger
TGCTGTGGCGTCAGCCTAGCTCACAGCAACCTCACACTCCCAGGCTCAAGCGATCCTCCTGCCTCAGCCTCCCGAGTAGCTGGGACTACAGGCATGCGCCACCATGCCCGGCTAGTTTTTTCTATATATTTTTAGTTGTCCAGCTAATTTCTCTCTATTTTTAGTAGAGACGGAGTCTCGCTCTTGCTCATGCTGGTTTCGAACTCCTGAGCTCAAACAGTCCGCCTGCCTCGGCCTCCCAGAGTGCTAGGATTACAGGCGTGAGCCACTGCGCCCGGCCCTAATTTTTTTTTTTAAGCGTGTCCATAAAAACTTCAAAACAAATTGAAGGGAATATCCTTTGGGCTCAGTGTCTGAAATTTTGATTGTAAATCTAATGGATTTATACATGGATTTCCTAATTCAAACACATGATTTCTTTTAGATACTATTTCTTCTGCTTTTCCCATTTGCTTTGTGGTGGTAGATTTTTTTTTTTTTTTTAACAGCCATTCATGCTCCGTCTCCCCTCTTTTTCCCCATCACCGTAGAGTGTGTTTGTGGTTTCTGTATAGTGTCCGCAGGTGTGTGCGAATCTAAGTTTGGAAATAGCTCTAGGCTGTGAAATGGTATCACTTATAAAGGGTGACTTCTGCCATCAACGCTGCTTGCACTAGGATGGAGAAGCCGCACAGCTGTTTAGAGCAGAGGCTGCGTAGTTTATTTTTGTGGCAGACGTGTCCCACTGCAGAGCCGTAATAACCATAATGAAGGAGGATTATGCTGCATTAGGTTTATGAAGGGTGCACCAGTCTGTTACCAGGGTCAGTGGTGACAGCTCAAGCCAGCAATTAGGTTTCATTTAAGACTCCAGGAGGCAATTAGCATTCCCTTCTGCCAAAGAAATACTGGGCTCTATTAGGCGTATATTTCATTACGTGCCTTTTTCATTATGCATTTTGTGAAATGGGCTGTCGATGATGAAGTACACATTTTTTGAGCCATAAGCAAGTCTCCAAATTATCATTTGAAAAATGGGGCTGACTTTTAATTTTAGATTGACTCCCTGTGTTTAAATCTATGCGTTATGCTAACTAACATTCTGGGTACCTTGTGCTTTTTAAATCGGTGTATTTTTTAAAAGATCATATAAATTCTTTTATTCAAAGGTAAGGAATTTGTTATGGAATATTATATAATTATGTGATTTATGAGGGGGGAAAATATAGCTGATGTGAAATGAATTAAAATTCCAAAATAATGAAACGACACCTACTGATCTTAATTATATTCTTTAGAAAATGATTGTTTCTCTTAAGAGGCATCTAAAAATAAAGACTGGAGAGGAGGATTTGTGCTGAGCTTCTGCTGAGCAGCTATGTGGTCTGAGTGCTAGGTTAGGTACAAGTGTGTACTTTGTGTCGCTTCATCCTTATGAATATGTTTAGGAATTTCATCGTTGCCTGTGAATATGAAGTGATATTTAGTAAATTATTCAAACAAATTTTCTCCCGTTTCCCATTCTCCCTCCTCTCTCCCTCTTTCCCTCTTCCTTTGGAATAAATTATCTTCATTTAGAGGATTCTGATTGGTTAATTACCATATATATTCAAAATCAATATCTTAGGTATGAGAAAAGGGAGAAATGCATATTGTACAGCACATCAGGCCAGAAATGCGGTGCAGAAATTTACAAAGGATGATTATTTCCTTGGGATAGTTAGGCTCTCTCTCTATCGTTCGGTTCGGTTCGGTTTGCATTACTATTTTTTTTCATTGTAGACTGGTAAAACTGTAATAATGACTGAACATAGCACTTTGAAATCTGTGTACTTGGTGTATTAAAGACTCTGAGAAGTCCTGTAGCAAATGAAAGCATTTCAAAGCTAAATTCATTTTAGTAAGGATCTTTTTATTTTTGGAGACAGGGTCTTGTTCTGTCACCCACGCTAGAGGGCGGTGGTGTGATCACAGCTCATGCAGCCTTGAACTCCTGGGCTCAAGCGATCCTCCTGCCTCAACCTCCAGAGTAGCTGGGACTACAGGTGCGTGCCACCACGCACAGCTAAGTTTTACATTTTTTTTTTTGAGCCGATGTCACGCTATGTTGCCCAGGCTAGTCTTGAACTCTTGGCCTCAGCCAATCTTCCCACCTCAGCCTGGCGAATCTGCCAGGATTATAGGCATGAACCATCATGCCCTTCTAGTAAGGATCTTTTTTTTTAAAATTCCATTTTATGGAATACCTTTAAATCTCACAGGACACTAATATTACATGGAATACTTATTAGAGATACTTGGTTTAAGTGTCTGGAATAGAGAAGATATATTTGTTGTATTTATGAAACTCACCGTATAATTTAGACGGTGTAGTGACTTGGATTGTTAACAACAATTTAAACACTTAAAATCTTCATTATCAGACCAGAACTAAGAAAAAAAGAAAAAAAACATATCGAAGATCAAGGAGCCAACAGAAGGAAAAAAAAAAAAAAAAAAGAAAAGACCAGAACTAACTTTAATTTTTTAAATAATTGGGCCTTTTTTTCTCCCCCCAAAAGAACACAGGAGTTTCAAGGAAAATATCAGGAATTTATTTATACAACCAACTTTCAGGAAAAGTTTAAAGGGCAGTAAACAGTCTAATTTTATGTGTTTACAATACAGTGAGAGTAATGTTCAGATTAAATTCGAGGTACCGCAGGAACCTCATCCTTCAAAGAAAAATTCAGATATATTCAGTGGTCTGTGTTATTGAGGCCAAAAAACATGGTTAATGTATACACTACGGAAAAATCTTCATTCTACAAATTTTGGCCATCAGCCCCCTTCCTCCTTCTCCTTGCTTATAATGCTGCCCAGCAGCAAACAGGCGGGCTGGGGAGGCGTAAGCCTTCAAGGGCTTTAGAAATGCCATTGCAATTATTTTATTAATAGTCGCCTCTGTTTAAATCGTTTTGTGTAATTGAGCACGTAACAAAGGCATCGTGAGTATAACATGAACAGTTTTTCTCCACCGTGGCGTCTTTACTTACGTCGAGCAAATTTGCTCAGCATTCCTTCTTCACTTTTCCACACACTCACCTCTGGCCTTTTCCAAAGCAGAGCTTTATGCAGAGAGATCTCTTTTTTCCCACACCCTTTAAACTTATAACATTCTGAGAGAGATGTTATTTTTATCTATAGTTCATCCTTGAGACATATGTGAGTTAAAGAGATTATTTGTTCAAGTCTGACAGGTAGTGAGTGGAGTAAGTAGCATTTGCACCTCCTGTTCTCTCTGATTCCACAGCCCATGTTCTTAATTACTGCATCAGGCTCAGGAGTCTTTGCAGGGCAAGTACACGTGTTCCTTCTTCCCCCTCTCCCTCCCTCTTTCTTTCTTTCCTTTTGTCCATCCGTCAGTTTGTTTAGTAAATGCATATTGCTGTTTTTGAAGGTGGAGATGTTCTATGGTCATCATCTTTAAAAGAAGCAGCAACTAGCAATGTAATCATTAGCCCCACGTGGCTGGCCATTCAGCGTTTGAAAGGTGTCTAGTCTGAGTTGGCATTTGCTGCCAGTATCAAAATACACAAGACTTTGAAGACTTAATACGAAAAAAAAAAAAAGAATGTAAAATACCTCATCATAATTTTTTTTATTGATTACATGTTGAAATGATAATATTTTGGGTATATTGAGTTCAGTCCATTACTAAAATTAATTTCACTTGTCTTTATTTGCTTTTATATGTGACTGCTGGAAAATTAAAAATTACGAGTGTGGCTTGCATTTATGGTTCATGTTGTATTTCTTCTGGACAGCACTGTTGTAGATGGTTATCACACTATCCCGAGGAGCCCCAGTCCTTCAGTGATGCCTGAGAGGACCGGGGGGAAAGTGGTTAGAGACAGAAAGTAGAGTAGTTGTTATATTTGCTCTAGAAAGAAGCAAGCCGGATGACACCGTAGATGACTGGCAGAGAGAGACTGCTATTAGCTGGCATTTATTTACTACTTGTGCAAGTACTTTGTTCAGCACTTTAAGTGGATTGTCTTTCTTGATCCTTACAACAACCCTGTGAAGTAAGCACTATCATTGGCTTATTGTAGATGAGAAAACTGTAGCTTAGGAAGACTAAGTAACTTGCACAAGATCCTACAGCTAGTATATAAATAACTGGTTTACTGTGTAACACCATTGGCATGCAAATAGGAGTAAATGACAGAGCTCAGTGTCAAATCTGGGTGTGCATCCAGAGCGTGTACTTGTAACCATTCTGTAGCATCACTTCTCAAAGGCAAAAAACCTGCGTTACCTAAAACCCATCCGTAGTAGTCCTTTCATTCATTAGCATCGACCAAGGATGCCCATTCTCCCCAGTTCGGAAAGATACCATCTTTGAATAAGCAAATAACGCACTGTAATTGATGTTTCTAAAAAATGACCTCAAGTTATCAAGAAATGATGAAATCATGCTTAATATACTCCATTTACTAACCCAAGATTATCTTAATTAGAAAGATATTTAACAAATATCTATGTTTTTAGAAACTTAAAGCATACTTCAGATGCCTTTTTAAATGAGAGGCATTGCTGTATTTCATAGCAAGTACAGATTTTGTAAATACAAGCATTTGCCCTTTTTTCCCTCAGTGTAAGGGTATTTTTAAAAAATTGGTAAAAGTCTACCCACAGATCTATACTAAGCTATTTAACAATTTTTTTTCATATTTTTCTTGTCTATGTTCATGTGCAGACATATTTTCATAGTTGTGGTTTTATATTCTCCTTCACCTGTATGCATGCTTTGCATACTTATGGTCTTAATAACTAATATTTGTAGTATGTCTATACAATTGATATATTATAAATCTATTTTTAAAAAATTACTGAAAGTAAATACATTTTATTTCTTACTATTCCATAGTAGATGATAAGGAGGCTTATTCACATTAGTAATTTTTTTGTTGTTGAATTTCTTTTTGGATAAATTCCCATGAGTGAGATTGATATGAACATTTTTATGATTCTTGGATCATACATATGCAATGGAATTTCAAACACAGGTCATAAAGATAAATTCAGTGGTAACATAGCTTTATTTTCAGATAGCTTAGGGTCTTTCAGATCTTGTTTTCACACAATGTTTGACGAGGAAATGGATAATCCCAGCAAATACTTTCTCCTAACTCTTGCATTTGTCCGTTTTTTTACAGTTTCCTTCTTTATAGTCTGACAAAAGAATTGTTGAACCCTAAATCATACACTCAAAGGCTGAATAATAACCCTTATGCTAGATTCACTTTTGCTGTAAGTATCCACCAGTCCTTACGTCATGTGAAGCAGAAAAAAATGTGTTGAGTAGGAATATTTCTGTTATGAATATGGTATGTGTAGAATTGTTGAAAAATATGTTTATAAAAAGTTAGCATTTAAATGGGAATTTAAAGACATAGAAATATATAGACGTATATAGATGAAGTATGAACACATACCTCGTTGAGAAAAAAGAAATATTATAAATTATGACATTATTCTTTATTAATTTTGGGTGCCTATTGGCTTCCCTTTCATAGATGTCATTGGTGTCTCCCTATTATTATTTTTTTTCTTTTTGAGACAGAGTCTCACTCTGTTGCCTGGGCTCTAGAGTGCCATGGCGTCATCCTAGCTCACAGCAACCTCAAACTCCGGGGCTCAAGCAATCCTCCTCCGTCAGCCTCCTGAGTAGCTGGGACTACAGGCATGTGCCACCATGCCCGGCTAATTTTTTATATGTATATTTTTGGTTGTGCAGCTAATTTATTTCTATTTTTTAATAGAGATGGGATCTCGCTCTTGCTCAGGCTGGTCTCGAACTCCTGAGCTCAAACGATCCACCTGCCTCGGCCTCCCAGAGTGCTAGAATTACAGGCATGAACCACCATGCCCGGCCATCCCTGTTGTTTTTGTATTCTACTTTTTCATGAGCTTTTTTCAAATATATATTTGCTTATATTGGCTACTTTATAACTTGCCATATTTTAATGACCAGTTATTGTCATCGAAAGTATTATTGTTTGTACTACGGTAACAAAAAAGGTTCTAACATTTTAGTGACTTACAACAATTACAAAAAAGGTTCTAACGTCTTAGTGGCTTACAACAACAAACTTATTCCTCAGCTGTGTTATGTGTGCTCTGAGTGGGCTGCAACTCTTGGTGGCTTGACTGGGCTCAGTTCAACTGCACATGGCTTATTCGGGGACCCAGCCTCTATCTGGAACATGCTGTTCCCAGGGCTGAGGGCAGTGGCTTAGTGAGAAGCATGTTAACTCCTTTTAAAGTTGCTATGCAAAAGTGTCAAATAGGTTGTCTGTTCTCATCCCGTTGGCCAAAGTATAGCCCATTGCCAAGCCAAAAATCATTAAGTTGGGGACTTACATTCATCTAACAGGATGCCCAGCAAGTCACAGGGAAACGGGTGGGATATATTACACGAAGGGAGCAAAGATTTGGGATCAGTAATTCGATGTTATAATAATTGATTTAACTGTTCTCTTGAGGTTTGATATTTGGGTTATTTCCAATTTTAATAATTATAAATAGCATCACTATAAACATTGAACAGATTATTTTAATTGGAGAGTATTTCCTTAGGGTTTGGTTCCCAAAGTAGGCTCTGTGGGTCAGAAGATGTAAATTGCATGTAGATTATGTTATATACAGCCAGATTGCTCCCTGAAAGGACTATCAGTTTATAGCGCCATCATCATCAAGTATACAACTTTCCTCATATCCTGCCAGTGCTGGATTTTGCAGTTTGCATTGTTAGTTTCACAATTGCTTACACTTTAATTTTTGTAATTACAAATGATTGTATTTTAAAACAAAAATTTTTAGAACAACTTGTATTGCTATTCATCTTTTAAATTGGATAAATCAGAGGAAGGCCACCTATAATTTTCTTTCCTGATTTTGAAAGTCATTGTTAAAAAATACTCATTTTCATCCTTTTTGTTTTCTTGGCCCCATGTTTTTCTCAGTTTACTTTTTCTTAAATACGTCTCTATCCTTATATTAAAACAGCGAAGAAAAGTAAAAACATAGTTGACATGAGGTTTTATAACCTTTATCTGAATCAAATCATAGTCATTATGACTATGGAACTGGGTAAATAGCCAAATCTCCTCAAATTCCTGAATTTTGTTGCATATTTTAAAATCTTAGGAGAGAAGATTGATTTATTGTCCTGTTGCCTGACATTGGATGGCTTTAATTCCATGGTTTTCAGATTCTCCTGTTGCTGAATGGTTTATATAGCAGAAAATACCACCGGAAACATAAGAACCGGTCTTTCCTACAGCTTTCCCCCAAACTGTAAATGAAAACTTTTTATTACCAACTGTATCCTCTCATTTGGTTTACTTTACAAGTGTCACGTTGCCTGCTGCTACACTTGTCTTGGGCTTCTGCTTGGAAACGCCGGTGTCTAGACATACCCATAAATATCCTTGGGTATATTTCCTCATGTAAAATTCTGAGACTTCACAGCAGGGGCAAGAAGACTTGCAGGGCAGATATGAGGAATCTTCCGGCCACTTGATCCAGAGCCCATTGGCAGAATAGGCAGAGAGAAAGAGAGAGAAAAAGAGTGTGTGTGCACGCATGTAAGTGTAAGGGACTTGGGGATGGAGTTCGGAAATGATAGTTGGATCTCGAAACTACCATTGGAGTGCAAATGCTTCCCACCTCATTTAGTGGAGGAATGTCAAAAATCCTCTGAACTGAGGAATCCTTTCTCTGTGTTTTGAGACACAGCCTGGTAACACTTGTAAGAAATGTTACAGCTCTGTGGGAAGCAAGTGCAAGGGTGGGAGAAGCAAGTTGATGCCTGAACCAGGTGAGTTTGTTTGAACAGCAGTAGTTCCTGGCTGCACAATGTTAAAAGTGTGAGTATTAAGAATATTAATGGTGTGATTATTACGATTTGGATTAGCATTGAAGAAACATGAACTCGAATAGAATCGCCATGGAAGTTTTTGGATTTTTGTTCCCGAAATGCATTTTTATTTCAATTTCAGTTCATTTCGTGTCGTTCTTCCTGGAATTCAGTGCAGATTTCTTTGAAAGATGGCAAGCCATTTTTTTTTGTAAAGTTTTGATTTTTGAACAGGTAAATCTTTTGGGAAAGACTCGATGCTGAGGCTCAGAGTAAATGGGAATGAAGCTGCTTTATATTAATATAGCAGAAAGCAATTAATTATAGTATAAAAGCTTTTAATATAAGTACAGTAAAACAGAATGCTTGTTTATATTGAATAGTAACATATCTTGGCTGAATTTATAGAAAGAAGTTTATTACTAAACTCCTCTTAAAGATTGTCATACTGTAAATGTTTTCTTAAGCTGCTGATAGTTTTGACAACAAAAAGAGTGCTTATCCTTGCAATGTGTTCTGCTTCACTGAATTCTTTATTTTGGGAGAGTTGAGGCTACGGGTGTAAAATGTATTGTACGTTTAGAGCTTTCTGCTCTGGGGTTGATCACCTACGGGACACTGTACTGCGTTGCCCCAGTCAGTTAGTGTTACCATGTCCTCTCCCTGGTACTTTTTTTCTTTTGCGTCTTCCTCCCCTTTCGTTTTTCCTCCCTCCTGGCCCGTGAGTTGTCCTACCAGTGGAATCCACTTACGTGGCCTAACCTGATGGGTGATTGGCAGGTGAAGAGTTGTAGTTGTTGACCTACGAAGGCCTGTGATTACTAGACTATTTTACATGCCTGCATTCATCCCACTCTGTTTTTCTTAAGTAGTAGGCTTGTCCGTCACCAACATGGAATGTTCAATGCAGCGAATAGCTTTTTTAAACATATGGCAAATTCGTGGTTCTTTATAACCCATTGTGTGTCTTACAGTAAGTAATTAGTACATGTTTGTTGATGTCCATGAGTTAGAGGTTGTTTATAAGGACAGTGGCCAAAACCGTGTTAATCTCTCCCATGTCTCCTTGCTGTCCCCAAGGAAAGCATTTTCAGCACACTCTGGTTTGCTGGTGTGCTTCGTTGTCAAATACAAATGCATTTTTCAGGTAGCGATCTTATCTCTGACCTGTTTATTATATTTTCTCCCTCCTCACTCTGCTGTTTTGAGGACCTTGGTCTCACAAACACATACGTCTTGTCAGCTGTCCATGACATATGGATTAGGACCCATCTTCCTGACTTCTAGGCTGTGGATATCACACTGAAACTTATTATTTAAAACAACCATACTTCAGTTCTTAAAATATCTCAAGAATATTCTTATCAATTATCCCACCACCCAAGTGTATCCACTGTGTTTTTATATATTGTTTCTAAACTTTCTATTATTGCAATGGTGCCATATATTTAGAGTAATATTCAAATAAATGTATTGCAAGACTTTTTATTTTCTTTTTATTTTTCTTTTTAGTCACACTTTTCCCTGTTTCTACATATTCTTCATATATTTATAATATTAATGTTTATATAGTTCATTGAATCAGTATGTTGTAATTAACAATTTTCATTTGTTGACTGTTTGGTATTTTCAGGTTTTTTGGGGAGGGCTACTATAAATGAAATGTCATTAACATCTTTATACATATAGTATCTTCTTTCAAATTATTTGTTTGGGTTGAATTCCCAGGAATAGGTTTAATGCATCAGAGAAAATAACATACATTTTTATGTTCTTTTTTAGCAAAATTCCTCTTCCAAGGATTGCCCAACTTATGTACTGCTAGATTTTATAATTTATAAGCCTCATATTTAGTCATTGTTTTGTTTTATAAATTAATATTAAATATTAAGATATTGATGACTTGCAGGTGAGGGTCTTTTATTCCATTCTTGGTCCATGGTAGGTGCTCAGTAAATTTTGATTAATTGAGCTCTAGAGAGAAGTTCCTTCTCAGTGTTAGTATTTCCAATATTGTAACTATTCATTTTTCTGCATATCTTATTGATTTTTAAATGTTTCTTACAGTTTTTTAATAAAAATCTATGAAGAGAAAAAAATTAAAAAACTACCAGGCTGCATTTGGCCCATAGACTGCAAATTCTGCTTAACTACTGCCTTTTAGGTTTTCCTATTTGATTGATGGTGTTTGGCTAGCTAGTCCTCAGCATGCTTCTGTTCCACTATGAAATCCAGTCCATGTTTGAACTGCATGACTGTTATTACTATAGTTGGGATGATTAAGATCCCTTTATTGAGACACGGTCTCATGCTGTTGCCTGGGCTAGAGTGCAATGCTGTCATCACAACTCACTGCAACCTCAAATGCCTGGGCTTGAATGATCCTCCTGCCTCAGCCTCCCATGTAGCTGGCACTACAGGCGTGCACCAACAGGCCTGGCTAAATTTTCTACTTTTTTGTAGAGATGGGATCTCGCTGTTGTTCAGGCTGATCTTGAACTCCTGGCCTCAAGTGCTCTTCCACCTTGGCCTCCCAGAGTGCTAAGGTTACAGGCGTGAGCCATTGTGCCCGGCCTATTTGGAATTTTTGAATTCTAAACTGATTTGTCTGGAAACGAGTCCATTTGGGTTGAGAATGCCTGAGTCTTCTTCATAATTAGGCTTCTTGATATGAATTTCTAAGTTAGCATTGATCACTTCTGGTTGGACTGATAAGATCTAGTTCTGGAACAGGCAAAGCAAAAGAACAGACCCAGTATGTTCGATAGAAACCTCTGTCTTCACCCAGACAGAAATCCCCGGATGTCCTGTAACATCTGGTCCGATTCTTCTGTTTTGACCAGAGCTTTCCTCTGCTGAAGGCAGCTGCACCTTCTCGCCTTTCCCTGCTTGTATCACCCGCTCTCTTTACCACTTCACTACTTTCTTTCCTCCTCTGATTTTCTGCTTTTCCCTCTTTCCTGTCTCCTGCCATTTCTTCCATACATCTCAGACTTAAAAAAAAGAAAAAAGAAAAAAATGAAACCTGGATTTTCAAACACTTTGCCAATCAAAATACCCCTTCTTCTCTCTTGTGTTTGGGTCAGTCAGTACTCGGGTAATCTTGGGTTCCTTTCATTGCTGTGTTTTGTTTCTGGCTGCGCTTCCCCAGACACTGCTGCTTTTCCACCAAAGCGATAGTTTTAGCTGTCTGGGGACCTTGAGTCTTTACTGAACAGATTCTAAACGTAGTCTCCTTATAGTGTGTGTTTTACTGGTGATTGAATACATTCATATGTTTTTCCATAAATTATTATCTGACCTTTAGAAAATTAAATAGTAACTTTTGGAGTGGTGTTTGAATTACTGTTGGTGTGTGTACACTCTAACTGCAGCTTAATTCTAATCACTTCGTTGTCTAAAAAAGCTACCCAGACGCCTTTAGAAGTGACTTGTTCCAGGAGAGTCCCTTAGGCCATGTAAGATGAAACCACTCTGTGCAGATGTGTAATGGGCCAAGCGCATTTCAGATTTTTGCACACCCTCCAACCATCCCCCATGATCACCCATGTGGTCTAGTGGAAAGTGCACGCCTGTGGAATTTCGGAAACCCGAGTCCTGTGTCTGCCACTATTTTAGCTACTTTGGTTTTATGCAAGTTACTTAGCCAGCCATGACTCAGTTTCCTTGTCTTCCTCTTGAGTTAGTTGATCCAGTGAGATATGATTCCTCAGATTTCCCAGCTCTACAACTCTCTGAAAATTTACTAATTCTACAAAACTGTGTTTTAACTCTGCGGTTGCATTTGTAGACAGAGCACAGAAGGAAACCTCTGTGCTGTTACTCTTCTCAGAAGAAAATACTAGTTGCCCGATTTATTTTTGTCCAGGGAAAGATTCAAGTAGCAAATTTAAATAGCAAATTTAAACTTTCGTTTTGCAGTGACAGTTCATTTTATTTGAGTGATTCAGTGGCATTTACCTCTGACCCTTCCCATGAAAAATGGGGCTATGAGGTATGCGGTAGACTTGTTTTTGCATTTGTTTACATTAGTATTCATTTCGTTTGGTTATATTTTCAGAGGTTCACCATGATTGTTGAGGTCATTTTAGATAGGTGTTGCCCTGTCAGAGGTTGGAAGTCACCGGAGTGAGGGTATTAGTGGAATTTAGCAGAAGTTTCTCTGTGCTGTGGGAAAAGATAGATATCCTGCTGTACCTACACTGCCGTCTGCAAAACATTGCCTTCTATCACGTTGCCGGCAGGACCTTCGAATCTTTGCATCTTCAGATCTTCCCCAGACATTCAATACTTGGTAGCGCCGAGTCTGTGTAGCTCTTTAAAGTGTTGGTGGGATGGCTGTATGTTATATTTATGTGCCTTTTTGGCCTCTCCTGAGCTGCGATTTGTTTCCTTTTGGGAATTGCAAAACATCGTCTACAGGGTTTTAGGTTTCCTGACACCCTCTGTGGCAGATTCCTTTGTAGCATGCACTTACTACATTGATTTGTTCTGAGAGTTTCGTAACTTATTTTGAAATAATTTGAGACACTTGGGGTGTTTCAAATTCTGGGCTAAAAATCTCCAGTCTGGAGAGCGGAACATGATAGACAAGAGAGAAAAGAGCAGACTGGAAGGTGAGCGAAGCGTTCCTAAACAGGGAGCCATGGCTGATACCATGTGTGTCAAGGGCTGTTGGAGAGAAGCATGGTCTGAAAAAATAGATCTCATAGTCCACGTGTTGTCTTTCCTTTGATCCTGTTGTGTTTGGAGTCCTTTCATATTTTTTTAAAACACACCTTTATGTTGCTTGCTTTCTCCTCTAAGTAGTTGGATTTTAATTTAACCAAAAATCTTTTTTTTTTTCATTCCAGGTTTTTATCGATACAAATCACCTCTTTGCTTTTATTGCTTTGACACATGCATACTGTTTCCCCTTCTAGGTCCATTTTATTAAAGTGATTCTAGAAGTTTATAAATCAGCCCAGAATGAAGAATTGATTTTTCTATAGAATGTTGTTAAAATTGGTGCTTAAGTGCTCAGCTACCTGGCAAAAGCCCTTTTGCCTGTTACATAGCATATCTGTAGAATCTAGCCACTCTCTCAAATGCTATTTCAGTGCAAAAATAGAATCCTAGCCCCAGTAATCAGTGTTGCTCCCATTCAGCCCCAGCAGAAGTAGTGGCTTCAGGTTTTGTAGCAGTGGCCAGCTTCCTGGGGAACACCCCAGAATCCAGGCTTACTGAAACTGCCCTCAGGGCCCCCAGTTGTCAAATCCATGGTCACTTAACCATTCTGCGAAATGTGTCATTAGGTAATTTCCTCCTTGTGGAAATACCATAGAATGTACTTAGACCTGGATGGTGGAGCCTCCTACACACCTGTGCTCCATGGCTACAAATCTACACAACGTGTTACTATCCTGAATATTGTAGCAAATTGTCACACAATATCAAGTATTTGTGTTTCTAAAACATAGAAAAGGTACAGTGAAAATACGAATCATAACCTTATGGGACCACTGCATTGTGTGCTGTCATTGGCTGCTATGTCATTACACAGCCCGTGATTATAATTACTCTGGGCTCATTCTTGGTTAGGAAGAACTACCAATAAGGAGTGCGTAAGGAAAATGGAAAGATACGGGGAAGAGGGGGAAGCAGATGTGTTCCTGTGAGAGAGTGTTGACCATTGAATGCCAGGTTCAAGGACACTACCTCTATAAAGATGGATTTGGCCTATCCCTGTAGATCCTCCTGTATTGTGACAGTGTAAAAATTGCCCAAGAATCAATAGCATATTAATCTCCTGTAATCGTAGGTGCCTCACTAAGTATGATTGAGTCTTAAAGGTCAGAATAATTTTCATTATTTGTGTCTGTAGTCAGCTCCTGATCACCATTGCAGTTTTCAGGAGATCTTGAGTTGATGTTTCCCTGCTCCTTAATAGGCCTAATGCAAGCCAGGCATTCACCTGGAGTCCCAGCTACTCGGACGGCTGGGGCAGGAGGATCACTGGAGCCCAGGAGTTCAAGACCAGCCTGGGTAACCATAGCAAGACGCTGTCTCAGGGGAAAAAAAAAAAACACACCAGGCCTAGTGGCTGCCTCCTTTTTCCTCAGCTTTATCTTGTCCACAATTTTTGTTTTTTTTTTTGAGACAGAGTCTCACTTTGTTGCCCTGGCTAGAGTGAGTGTCGTGGCGTCAGCCTAGCTCCCAGCAACCTCAAACTCCTGGGCTCAAGCGATCCTCCTGCCTCAGCCTCCCAAGTAGCTGGGACTACAGGCATGTGCCACCATGCCCGGCTAATTTTTTCCATATATTTTTAGTTGTCTGATTAATTTTTTTCTATTTTTAG
>CAUYSK010074776.1:0-18353 GCA_963575035.1 Avahi laniger
ACCTATTGGATACAATGTACACTGTTTATGTAACAGGTAAATTAAAAGTCTAGATTTCTTCACTATGCAATTTATCCATGTAACAAAATAAAACAAAAAACACTTGTAGCCCTTAAATCCACTTAAATAAAAAAGGGGAAGGGTGAAAGGGGGCACAGAATGAAAAATTACCTGTTGGGTACAACGTACACTCTTCAGGTGATGGGTAAATTAAAAGCCTAGACTTCTCCACTATGCAATCCATCCACATAACAATAATCCACTTGTACCCCCTAAAACTACTTATTAAAAAATAAAATGGATATGTTAAAAAAAATTGCAGAATATCAAAGGAGAATATTCAGGAGTAGGTTAGGTCACATAGTTGTTTGTGTTTTTTTGAACTTTTTGTATATTCATTTTTTAATTTATTTTTAAGTCAGATTTATTGAGGTATAATTTACATACATAATTATACTGAGGAATAAATTTCATACAATAACATTTATATTTTGATGAGTTTTTGCTAATTAAAACAAAAACCATTTGAGGAGTGGTGTCAGCAAAACAGCAGAATAGGAAGCCTTAGACTCTCCTTCCCCACAGGGAGACGCTGACTCAACAAGAATGTATGAACCAATTTCCTTCATGGGAAATCAGAAACCAGTTAAGAGGTTCCTGCACCCCAAGTAAGTGTGAAACCAGCCTCACTAAAGCCAGTAGAAAAATTCATGGCACTCATTCACCGCAATCCCTACTCCTGGTTCAGTGTGGAGTAATCAGGAGAAAACTTTCAACTCATGGCTTCTCCTTGAAGAAGAAGAGAGAGGAACAGACGGTACATCCAACATTCAGACTTTTCAGGGGCTGCTCAAGGACTGGTTTCTGTCTTGCCTGGATCTAAGTGCTGCCAGGAAAGAACATCACATCTAGGGTCACCGAGAACAAAGGTGATGGTTTGGAGTGCTCACTTGCCATACTCCCTTCTCCTGGCTCAACAGAGAATAAGCAGGAGAAAACCCCCAACTCCTGGCTTCTCCCTAGAGAGGAAAAGTGTTGGAGCATGTGTTCAATGTTCTGGTTTTAGAGGGAAGTGCCCAAGGGTCTGGTTTCTGTCCCACCTGTCCCAGAACACTGACAGGACCTCGCAGCATATATACATAGTGTTCGCTAAAAACAAAAGAGAGCTGGCAGGTTTGCCACTGCTTTGGACCTTTGGTACAGCAGACAGAGGCTGATATAACTCAATGGCCTCTCCCTTAGGGTAGAAAGAAAAGAATGGCATGTATGGCCAATGTTTCAACTTTTCTCCAAAAAAGACATAAAAATAGCCAACAGATACATGAGAAGATGCTCAACATCACTAATTATCAGAGAAAGGCAAATCAAATCTACAATGAAGTATTACATCACACCTGTTAGGATGGCATTATTTTAAAAAATAAAACAGAAAATAACAAATGTTGGCAAAGGTGTGGAGAAGTTAGATCCTTTGTATGCTGTTGGTGGAAATGCACAATAGCACAACCACTATGGAAAACAGTACCTAATTTCCTCAAAAAATTAAAAATAGAACTACCATGTGATTCAGCAATACAACTTTTGGGTATTTTTCGGTAACAACTGAAAACAGGATATATTTGCATTCCCATGTTCATTTCAGCTTTATTCACAATAGCCGAGAGGTTGAAACATCCCAAGTATTTCAGATGAATGGGTAAAGAAAATGTAGTATATACATACAAAGAAATATTATTTAGCTTTCAAAAAGAAGGAAATCCTGTCATAAACTCTAACATGAATGAACCTTGAGGAAATCGTGCTAAGTAAAATAAACCAACTGTAGAAGGTTAACATCACATGAATTCACTTATATGAGGTATCTAAAATAGTCAAACTCATAGAAGCAGAAAATAAAACAGTGGTTACCAGGGGCTTTGGGGGAGGGGCAAATGCAAAGTCGCATTCAGTGTGCTGTGGTCTGAATGCTTGTGTCCCCCCAAAATTCATATGCTGAAATCCTAATGCTCAAGATGACATTAAAGAGATGTGGCCTTTAGGACGTGATTAGGTCATGAGGCTCGGCCCTTAGAGGAGAGACCTCAGAGAGCTAGCTCATCCCTTCCATAATGTAAGGACACAGCAAGAAAGTGCCATCTATGAACCAGAAAGTGGGCCCTCACCAGACACCAAATCTTCCAGCACCTTTGTCTTAAACTTCCCAGCCTCCAGAAAGGTGAGAAATAAATTTATGCTGTTTATAAGCCACTCAGCCTAAGATATTTTCTTATAGCAGCCTGAACAGACTAAGACACATGGGTATAGAGTTTGCCATGCAAGATGAAAAAGTTCAAAAGATCTGCTGTACAATGATGTGCATGTAGTTAACAATATCGAACCATATACTTGAAACTTTGTTAAGGGTAGATGTCATGTGATGTGTTTTTTACTACAATAAAAAAATGAAAAATAAATTCCTCCCACCCTAAGATTTGCCTTTAGAAATGTTAATTGCCACAGCAATATTTTTGTCTCTCCCTATGGGACAAAATCTATTCTATCCAGAATATTTCAACCCCTCAGTCCTAGTACAAAATATAGTCCAAATCCCAGCACTGAAACTTCACATGACGTCCAAATTTGTATTCAACAATCTGGGCCATATTGTCCTCCAATGAACAAATGCAATGTACTAAATTAAAGAAAGACATAAACCATGTCTATTACCTCAGAAAATTCCCTCCGTCTTTTGCATCGGACCCTCTCTGCCACTCCCAGTGCCTGGAAACCATTGACCTGATTTCTGTCTCTGTAATTTTGTGCTTTCTAGAATGTTATATAAATGAATTACGCCATATGTGACATTTTATTTGATTCCTTACACTTAATATGTTTTGAAGATTCTTTCCTATTATTGCATGGACCCATGGTTTGTTTCTTTTTATTCTTGAATTGTATTCAAATTTGTTCTGACTTTTTCAAGAGTTTGGTTGTAATGCCACTTGTAATACTATGACAAACATCTGCAACTGATGTTCCCAAAAAACAAACTCAACACCTGAGAGATGGAAGCTACACTGAAATACAAGAAGGTTCAGAGGTAAGTAAATAACTAAAGTCAGGCAGACTTCCTTGCCAGACGATTCTGCTTTGACGATTCTTCACACTCTTCTTTTAAGGGCTGTAGGAGATTGAGGAGGTTGTTCTTGGACATCAACTGTCCTCCTCCCAAAGCAGGGATAGCACCAAGGTATGCAGTCTATCATTTAGTGAAGTAAAGCTCTTATTCACTGGTGGAGGAGGAAATAAGAGCAAATTATAAACCTCTCATCCAAGTCATTGGTTCTTAATCCTGCCAGAATATCAAAATTAGCTTTAGAAACTTAAAATATATATACATGCCAATCCCCACTCCTGACTTTGACATGAGAACCTTCAGGTTGTTACTAAAATGTGAATGGTTTTCTTTTTTTAAAATTTTTCTCTTTTCTTTTCTTTTCTTTCCTTTTTTTCTTTGTTTCTTTCTTTCTTTCTTTGATCCAACTATGTTTCCTAGGCTGGTCTTGAATTCCTGGGCTCAATCAGTCCTACCTCAGCCTCCCAAGTAACTGGGACTGAAGGTGTGTGCCACCATGCCCAGCTAAATGTGAGTGCTTTAAATCCAGTCTTCTGGTGATTGGTTCCAATGAATAATCAGAGTTGAGAAATCCAATATTGGAAGCTTTCCTTGATTCTGACAATTTGAATTCTCTAGTTAGAAGAGATCCAAGCTTCACTTTTTCCTCATCTCTTTTCTCCTCTTTTCCCAAGGTGGAACAAAGACTTTGAGACAAGTCACTTGCGGAGAAGCCTTTGACACCACATCCACATTTTGTAGAACTAGGTGCAGGGAGCCAGGAACCATAGCTCAGAAGAGTCCTGGAAAAGCCCATTATCCTATTTGGCCACATCCATTGAGAGGGAAGGTCAGTAAGGAGCCAACATCAGGCTCAAAGGAAAGACTGAGGTCAACTTATTGGTTTACTTTTAAGCCTAGCACAACATACAGAGTGGTAGGCACCACATAACATTATGAGGGAAAACTAGGCCTGTGTGACCAAACTGTCAGACTAAAAAATGGCCAGGCCAGTCAGTAGTTAGGCCAGCTTAATCACTTGATTACATAAGCTCTATAACTAACCTTCCCTATAGATTATACAAAAATAAACACAAAAATTGCCCCAAACTCTTGTGTAATGAAAAGGAGTTAATTTGTTGTCTATATATAGACATAGCTTATTTTTTCTCACTGTCTTAATTTTATTGTGACTATTACTGATCATTGTAGAGGAAATGACATGATTCTCAGACACATGAGGTATTGCTGAAACCATAGTCAATTTACAGCCACATAAGCAAACCACATCTTCCTAAGTGATGTGAAATGCTCTAAGTCATACATTGAAGTAAGAAGAGTTCTTATTTTCTCTTCCTCTTTTGCAGAAGAATCAGAATGATTTAGTTTACATTCTCACACATTTTCTTAGCTGGTATATTTTAGATGGGAATGAGTATAATTACTTAAGTGACTTTAAAAAAAAAATCATACAAAAGTAGCACTCAGTGGCCTGCACATCTCTATGGGAAAAGGGAAAGAGCACGTATGACACACAGAGCTGAGCGCCTCCTCTGCTCACAGCCTCAGCAGAGCCATTGCCCAAAGTGGCTTCCTGAGCAAAAGTCACCATGCTGATATGGACAGTGTGGCTTGCCATTGTGACCACAGATGATTAGGTCAAAGAGTGATGCCTCACCCAAGGCGCTCATGGTTGGAAAATGGTCTCTGGAACATGTACATAAAAGATCTGCCCAACAGAGGGGCTCCAGACTGAATAGTGACTGGTCGACTAATTGGATCCTCTCTCAAAGGGAATTTGAAGGTGAGAAAGTTGGTGAGTCAGCAGAGACAGAAGTAGAATCAGTACAAGCACACTTTAAAAGTTGAGTCACTCCTTCTGCGTATCTATCCAAAGAAAATGAAATCTGGATTTCAAAGAAATATCTGCATTCCCATGTTCATTGCAGCATTATTCACAATTGCCAAGATACAGAAACATCCTAAGTGTCCATCAATAAATAAATGAATAGAAAAAATGTGATACACAAACACACACACACGCAAACACAGAGGAATATTGCTCAGCCATAAAAAGAAGGAAATCCTGCCATTTGTGACAACATGGATGAACCTGGAGGACATTATGCAAAGTGAAATAAGCCAGACACAGAAAGACAAATGTATGAGCTCATTATATGTGGAATCTAAAATAACAAATTCAGAGAAGCAGAGAGCAGAATGGTGGTTGCAGGGGCTGGGACAGGGGGAGATGGAGGATGGCGGCCAAAGGGTACAAACCTTCAGGGATGCACGATGAATGAGTTCTAGAGATCTAACGTGCAGCACAGTGACGACAGTTAACAACACTGAATTGTATACTTTTTCCTAAGAGGGTAGATCTTAAGGGTTCTCACAGCAAAAATTGTAAAGAAAAGAAAAGAAAAAGAAAGAAAGGAAGGAAGGAAATAGTAACTACATGATGTGATAAACATGTTAACTAGCTTGATTGTGGTGGTCATTTCTCAATATATACACATATCAAAACATTAAGTCGTACAGCTTAAATATATACGATTTCTATTGGTGAATTATACTTTTTATTGCAAAAAAAAAAGTTAACTCATGCCTTGAACAGAAAGTTAAAGTGGGAAGTAATGAAGTCCACTTACAGGTAGTCAATTAGTGCAGGAGCCTTTAACTATGAAGCAAGGCTGGGTAGACGGCTGCCCTGAATATTGCAGGGCAGTAAAGGATACTCCCCGCTCACTGTGTGTCTCAACATTTAGCGGTTACACAGCAAACCATGCCCAGGGCTCAGCTCTCATCCCTACCCAAGGACCTGAAGCTTATTCCCCAGATGTGGCCCTTGCAGACTAGAGGCCAAAGTTGTGGGGACTCCCCCCACAATCTATCCCATCCCTCCACCACCTCCCATTCCCCAAACCCCAGCAGCCTGTAAGCCCGAGTGTTAGTGCAGCTCTGTTAGGACAGGACAGGCTGGAAGCCGGCTCTGGCAAGGACACCATGGCATGACTGGACCTGTCCAAACGCAGAATGGGGTCTTGTCAGTTCAGGAGCCCATTGGTTCCTACATAGATAATCTTCCCCGATGCCTCACTTTTTTGACTTAAGATTTTCAGGTAGTTCTAAGTATCTCCCCAAATTACATGACCCCAACAGAGAGGAGCAAGGAGCAAGGGAGCAAAGATACCTGGGAAACTCATCTGCACAGATGTTCACTTTCTGTAATCTGGGGCAGACAGCTTTAAAGAAGACACCTATCTCGTCTGCCCCTCCCACCGGCCGCATGCAAACACGGCCACACTCTCACCCTTGCGGGCACTGACTCAGCAGGCCAGCTCGCCTCGTGCATTCTTCTCCTGTGATGCTGCTGTTCATTCGATGGGGTAACACAATTTTAGAAAAATCTTTTTATGACACCAAATGGAAAAAAAAGTCTTTATATTTTAGTGTTTTTGATAAGTAAGACATGCTAGAGTATGGGGCCCACTTTGGGGGTCTTGCATGCCCTACTCAAAGGGTGGCACTGGCTGTGGACCTGCAGACCTTGCATCTATTTTACCCATGTCTACGAAGGTGCACACCATGCACTTCTACTATCCAGGTAACCCAGGGTTTCCCTGGGCCCAGCACTTGGAAGCGCCTGACTCCAGGACACCAGATCATGGGAAGGGAGACAAATCACTTTACGTCTCTCCTACTCAGTTTGTTTATATATATGTGTACATGTATGTATATATAAGCATACCTATATATCTATACACACACATATATGAATAAGCCTTCATGTTCCCTGCCGTACACTGAGCTTTAGAGAATGCAGAAAAAAAAAAATAGGCAATTATAAGGCAAAAAAGAGGGGCCATACCTCTAATTCAAACCTGGGGCCAGGGAACACTTCTGAGATGAAGTAACATTTAAAATGAGATTTAGACCAGGCATACTGGCTCATGCTTGTAATCCCAGCACTTTGGGAGGCTAAGGCAGGAAGATCGCTTGAGGCTAGGAGTTCAAGACCAACCTGGGCAATATAGGAGGATCCCATCTCTACAGAAAATAAGAAAAATTAGCCGGGCATGGTGGCATGTGCCTGTAGTCCCAGCTACTTGGGTGGCTGAGGCAGGAGGATAGCTTGAGCCCAGGAATTCGAGGTTACAGTAAGCTTTGATGGGGCCACTGCACCCCAGCCTGGATGACAGAGCAAGAAAACAAAAAATAAATAAATAAATAAATAATAAAATGAGATTTAAAAGTTGACAAGGTAGTCAGCTGCGATGGGAAGAATGGCATACACTAGGGCCAGAAAGGAGCATGATATCTTCAAGTGACTGAAAGAAGGTGACCGATGCCTAGGCTGCAATGGAATGGGGAGGTGGAGGAGGGGAGAATGAACGACCACAGAGCCAGAGTCTGGACTAGGGTGCAAATGGGGCCCATGGGGTCAGGCTGGTGGATGTTTGTAAGCCACACTGAGTCTGAATTATATTCTGAGAGCAAACTGGAACCATTGATGGTTTTATGCAATGGAGGGACATGTTGCTAAATAAGGGGGAAGTTGCCCTTCTCTCTCCTTCCTGAACAAATGCCTAAGACTACTAGATGACTTTGGCCTCTGGTGTTTGTTTGCACTTTGGGCTAATTTGAATCAAATTTGGAATTTTTTAAATGAATGAATAATAGAGGAAAGCAATGAATTTGCCGTAAGTGTAGAGTAAAAGGAAGCAATATTATTATATGACCTCTTGTAGATTATTTTCTAAGTAAAATGAACTGATTAGAAATACCTCCTGGAAAACGAAAAGATTTTAAAATTCCATATTTTGTTTTTTTCAGTGTGTTTTGAGTCATCTATATAAACTTGTACTGGAAAACTTCATTCATTTCTTGTCTGATTGGTCCTTTCCACCTGAAAGGTAATTCTTCCCCCTTTAAACCCAGCTGGGACATTCACACACTGGGTAGCCACGGAGCAACAGTTTCACCTTTGGTCAGTCAGCAACTCCCGTATATATCGTAAACATGTGACGTATAACTTTAGGGGTATTAGAGAAATAAAAGATGCATTTTCTGATCTCAAAGACTTATGATCTAAAGGAGGCAGAGGAGATAAAGGGAGAGAGAAGCTCAGGAGGTTGTATTGTTCATAGAAGAGTACAAAGGCGATGGAAGTTTAGTCAGGACACGGGTTGGATGAGTCATAGTGTGGAGGAAACCACTGACTTCCACGGAAGCAACTCCCTTCCCTCAAACTGTCATCTTTTCTAAATGTGGGTAACCCTGTCACTGGGAACGCCTTCAGCTCAGGTCCCCTTGATGGGACCCCAAAGGGGGTAAAACCATGACTCTTTGTTGTGATGGTTAGTACACAGAACATTGTCACCTGAATTCCCAAAAGTCTTTAAATTCCATTCATTTCAACTCAGTTTCGTCCATGAGGTCTTCCTGTCTTCCGGCCCCTCCCGAAGCCTGCATTCTAGGAACATGAATGACTCATTTGACATCTCCTTGAAGCAAGCTTGTCCCTAAAGCAGCCAGTCCAGCAGTAGCCTGAAAAGCGCAGACAGTTTCACTTCCCTGGGGAAGTCACATTCTAACAAGCTGAGGATTGAGGACCTGAGGCAAGCTCAGAACACGTCCAGGTTACCCAGCAGGCTCAGGGTGGTGGAGAGCCCTACTGACTTCAACCTGCAAGAGCAGACGTGGCCCCAGAGTGCCTTAACTTTCATGGGAATTGTAACTTTATTTAAACTTATTGGTTGTACTTACATTTTTATCTTTTTCATGTGTTAGAGTAAAAATAACCATGTCCTCTCTTTTTACGTGACACCTTTCGGTCTACAAAAGTCCTCATAGGCAGTCTCGTTGACTTTTGAAAATGGAGGAGGACGTCGACAGTAGTAAACGCATCCACCTCCCTGAGACCCCCCCACCTCATCCATAAAAAGTCAAAGACATGAGGAGTAACAACTCTTGGGCCTGACAACCAGGAAAACACGGCTGGTCAGAAGACCTTTGAAAGCACAGTCTTGGTTGAAACCAAATAACAAGGATCCGAGGGGTGAATTGGGGATCAGAAGCACACTCAGTGCAGTTCATACTGTGCCCTGAGCCTTAGCATGTGCAATAGCAGCCGTTGGTACTGCGGACAAGTAGATAAGAAAAGCGTCATCAATGATAAGAGGTAAGTAAGTCAAGTAACTTATTACCTAGAAGAGATAGGGGGAGGAAAGCTGACGATGGTATGAGAGTCTGTCAGAATCAAATGTTCACTGCTGATGCCACCAGAAATTTGATGTTTGTCTTTGTTTGTTTTTTTATTCATTTGTTTGTTTTTACACAGAGTCTCACTCTGTTGCCTGGGCTAGAGTGCAGTGGCTTCGTCAGAGCTCACTGCAACCTCAAACCCTTGGGATCAAGTGATCCTCTAGCCTCAGCCTCCCAGAGTGCTAGGATTACAGCCATGAGCCACTGTGCCTGGCCTAGAAGTCTAATGTTAAATGCGGCAATGATAAGACTGTTTGGGATATCATTTTTGTCGCAACATTGACTCATTTAGAAACATTGGCACAATCCCTGTGTCGTGGAACTAATGTGTGATGTGAAGCCTAATAGTTCCAGATCGAGGTCAGCCTTTCATTCAGTTTAGCTAATATTTATTCAAAACCTTCTATGTGAAAGGCAGACCTCTAGGCAGAGAACATGATCCCAATCTTCAACTCTTCTGCAAGCTGGGGGAAAATAGAAATGCTGGAAGGAAACTAAAAGCAATGTGCTTTGCAAGTTCAGAAGAGGGAGAGAAGAGAATTCTAGCAGACGTCATGGAGGAGTGGCCTTTCCACTGCATGTAGAAAGTTGGATAGGCCTTTGCTAAGCCCTCTGTGCAGTCATTCAAACCAATGAAGCACAACTTTGTGCTAACAGGCTAGTGGGGTCCCCACCTGTCTCATTCATTCAACTAGGCTTAAGGGAAAACTAGAGGACACTCAATACATATTTGTCCACTGAAATAGGAGCAGTCCTAGAGTGACACTAGACTAGGGGGATATACACCTCCTTATCTTCTTTCTCTGAATCTTCCGGATCATATTACATTTACTGGAACTGGCGCTCGATGACAAAACAGATCTTCCAGGCTGGTAGTAAATCACATGCAATACCCCACGAAGGGCAAGGAAGGCGGTGAGTGGAGCAATAACATCTGGGCTGTTAATTAAGCATGTGTTTGCTTTAAAGCTCTTTTCTGCAATAAAATGTATTTGTAATGTAATTAGTTTTCCTTTTCCCCTAAATTAATCATCTTAAAAACCACAAATGAAATACAAGATCCAACTTGTTCCAGGGCTGTATTTTCTCTGTCAAGTTGGTACTGGCTTAGCCACCATGTAACAACAGAAGTCTTTTCCTAAGTGCATTGTTACAACACCTAAGAGAGCCCAGTCCGAAAGTCAATAGTTTTTTTCTTTTTTAAAATAGACTTTAAAGGACTATCAAAAACTAAAGGAAAGGGCAAAATATTTTTCAGTCTAGAAAATCTGCAAGATGCTTTACTGTACAAAAAATCAGCTCTGTATACAATATATGAACTGACTGTGCCTCCATTCTTCCCTATCAGTATTTGCTACTTGATGATTCCTTGGGTTTAAATGTGAGGAAGCATAAGCTGCTTTATTCAGAGTGAGGTGGTTTAGACAATAATCTCCAGAGATGGAAGCCAGACTCCCAATTGCACAGCACTTAGTCGTTGGAGATCTTAGGAGACAGTAGGAATGTCTGCAGGCAGGAGGGGAGGGAGGAAACTGGGACCTATGAATAACTAACAATGCTTCATATTAATACATCACTTTATCATTTGTATATTCCAAAAATGCTATGTTATGTGATTCTTATAACGACCCTGTACAGTAGGCAAAATAGTCATTTCTATGCTCATGTTAATGCAGAGGAATGTGAAATACACAAGAGTTAGGTGGTTTGCCCACTTTGAACATGCTGGAGCTCAAATTTAAACTCTGGGGGTTTTGTTGGTGGTGGTGGTGGTGTTTTAGCATCCCTATATTGCATCATCACATTTGATTGCTGTGCTGCTGTGGCCAAAACCCTGAAAGAAATTCTGGGTACCTCCAAAGAGGGAATTTCAGTGTGTATCTTTAGATCTGCAGGAGCTCAGAAACCACCTCTCACCTTGGGCCGTGAATCTTCCAGTCATTCTGCTTCAGTCACGTGTGTTCTTACTATGTGTATTCTCTGCTGTGCTGCGGCAGAATATGACTGGCAGTGGTTATAATAGCTCCCCCAGTGAGCACACACACAGGTACACAGCGCAGCCGGCATATTCCACGTCTGCACTGTTTAATTTGTGCCCTATTTTGGTCAGGCACATTTCCCAAGTGCCCTGTGGGCACAGTAATTTGAAGCAGAGTGAATAGCTGCAGAGGGCGTAGTCTTTCTGCTCTCTTATTCCGACCCAAGGCCCTTTATTTCCTCCCGTTCCCGTACCTTTCTCCTTGCCCTTTGTAATGCCCAGCTCGTCCCAACCCGCCCCTAGGCCAGTGAGTGGCCTTTCACACACAAGGGTGTTTCTCAGTGAGAGTAAGACCGCAAAGCTGGAAGCTCTTAGCCAACGTGACTGTCTGAAGCAGAGTGACTGGCAGATTCATTCAAGGTCAGGCAGCTGGCCCTGCCCTGGGAGCCATTATCGCTGTGACCTTCTCATGGCAGCCAGGGCTTCAGGAACCCCCACCCATGGGGACCACCACCCTGGGAGGGCATGTTGAAGTCACTGTCCTTTGTCACTGGTAAAGATGGAAACTACTCAGTGCCACAAAGATAAAATGAGCACCTGTCTTTGCTTTTCTTAACTCAGCGATTGAGATTACAATGGAACTACAGTACCGCAGAGAGGAGCTACACGGGGAGTCACTGGAAGTTTTTGCACTTTTCCTGAGGCTGAGAAGGGAGGCCCAACCGATTTCAGGGCTGTTATTCCCCAAGCTGTTCTACCCCTGGCCATCAATTATGTTCTCAGTGGTCAAGGACTGTGAGTATATCACCTACTCTGCCCTTGGGCAGGTTGTTTAACCCCAATTTGTAAAATTACATAGGCCAAATAGTCTGATATTTTGTCACTCTAACCTGCAAATCAATTCACATGATTGACTAAATATGTCCTGGCACGTTTTACTTAAACTTTACACATGAGTGGCCTGGCCCAGTTTTACACTTTAGGTTTATTTAATTGAGTTTAGCTCAGTTTTGGTTCCTACCTGAGGAATTTACCAACAACCTCAGTATGCAATTAGTCTGCTATATACACAGTATTGCTGTGTTTAGTGAATGGGGAAGCGATGAATAAGAACTCAGTTAAATTTTATTCTAATAAATTTGGGTGACAGTCTTATCCACGGTAGCTCGCCAGCCTCCCCAGAGCTCTAACTATGGGAATTAGTCTCCAGGGCATATACCAAGAGCCTTCTCAAGCTTGACTCAATTCTGATTACCATGATTTCACGTTCAGTAACAGGCATTCCGCTGGTATAAAGTGATGCTTCCACAGGGTGTGTTTTTACCCCCTGGGTCCAAAGTCTTAATCCTTCTTCACTAAGTAAAGAATCATCAATGATTATACCACCAAAGGGAACACTTTAAACTGTCTTCTCCTTTTTCCAAGGAAGAGGAATTGGGGCTGATAGCATCAACTGTCAGTTACAAGACTGGAGTTGGGTGGAGGGAGAGGTTAGCACGGCCTCCGGGTAGCGTGTAATGCTGTACCGTAAGGGCGTGGCTGCGTCCATGTGCTGTGCGGAATGACTACATCCATCCACGCGGTTTTAGAACAATGGGTTAAAGCCAGAGGATTTGGTGTTTTCAGCTGTGATATGAATCCTCAGAGTTGATTCAGTCACTGATGCAGAAATAAAGTCAGGCTTCTGGTTGGAAAAAATGACTACCTTGTGCTTCAGCTGACGGGTCACATGGCGTGGTCAAGTTGTTTGAGTGCGGGGAGAAATAGGTTTCGGAAAGGGCCGGGTGTCAGCGGTTTCTGCCCATGCCCACCTGAGGACCCAGCAGGATTTTAGTCCCAGATGTTCCCTACCCCGAGCACAGTGCTGCTGTCATTCCATCTGGTCCTGACCTTTCCTTAAGAGAAATTCCTGCTGACTGGCCAATATTCTTTGCACCTTGGAAGCCACTAGGCCTTTCGTTTGGCTTTGTATATGCTCAGAAAATATACATAAATTTTAAAACTAGCCTAAATAAGATATCTAGTGAAGAAAAACTATTTCCTCGAACAAACCTTATGCTGCATTTGTGGACAAATAGTAATATATCCTTTCTTAGGCAGTCTTTCCTATTTCCTAAGCTATTGTATCCCCACGTGAATATTCACTATTAGTATGGATGGTTCAGAAGTCGGCTAGATGGTCTTTGCATAGGGAAAAAGGGTCTTTTGTAGCCATCACTCATGTAGGAAGAACCTCTGCTTGTCCAGAATCAAACAAAGGGAGGCAAGACTTATCGTCTGCAAAGAAATGGATGATTCCCATTTTTATTTTTAATTCTAGAGAGCTCCTTCTTGGAATTTTTAAAACCAAACTTCATATCCTCAAAAACGCAGCTGACATACAATTAGTCATTTGACTAAACTGAGAAGCGGCCCTTATGTTGCACGGGCAGAGGAAGCGCTGGAGGGTGGCAGCCGCAGAACTGAACGAATGACTTCAGCAACTGATCTGAGGACGTGCTTTGTGTCCCTGATCTAGTGAGACCCCTCACCCCGACCTCTACCACTGGGGTTCAGGACTGTCGACGTAGCAGCTGTTGTTTATGGAGGATTTGTCATGTGCCAGGGAGTCTGCTAAGTGCTGCACATCCGCTATTTCAGTTCAGTGCATGGCTTTAGAGATCGAATGTCTGGGTTCGAATCCCAGCTCTTCCACGTACTGGTTGTATGACCTCTGACAAGTCTCTTAACTTCTCTGTGCTTGCCTCCTCACTCATAAAATGGGGGCAAAAATAGTGCTTTTGTACAATAAATTAATTAATACATGCAAGGCACTTAAACAACACCGGCACACAGAGAAGTATGACTGTTTGCTGCTACTATGATCAACCACATTTTAGAGATGGGGTTTATTGGTGAGACTTAGGAAGGCTGTTTCCCACCAGTCTCCCAGGAGCAGGTTAGGTACTGCCTCAAAGCTAAACTGCACAACGTTTTATAAATGATTTCTTGTCCGTATTATAATATTGGCTCCAATTCCGTCACTGCGGCCTCCCAGGGCAGCCTCCCCACCATCAAACCCATCCTCCTGAGGGTGGAGATCATCCACCTTTGCGTTTTCCCCTGACAGCCCCTCCACGTTCTGCATCTTGAAAGGAAAGAGAAAGCGTTGGTAGGCTGGGGTGTGAGAAGGACAAAGGAGCAGGGGGGTTGTCCAGACTTCGGGGTCAGATTCAGAGCAAAGGGAGATGAAAAGTTGCCAATATTAATAGAGTGAAGAAAGTGAAGGGATCTGACAGAACCGCCCCATAGAAGGGCCCCCTGAAGGGCTCTCCTCAGGCCACAGTTCTCCACAGACGCAGGGATGAGTCCCTCGGGTGCCCGCGCCCACCCCTTCCCTGCGCCATCCCTCTCCATAGCCACAGGTGCCAGCTGAGCCCTGGAAATGCGGCCAGTCAGAACTAAGATGTGCTGAAGTGTTTAAAATACACCCTGGATTTACAAGACTTTAAGTGAGAAACGGAATGTAAAATGTGGGGCCATGGCCCACACCTATAATCCCAGCACTTTGGGAGGCCGAGGGGAGAGGATTCCTTGAGCCCAGGAGTTGGAGGCTGCAGGGAGCTATGGTCAGGCCCCTGCACTCCAGTCTGGGTGACAGAGTGAGACGCTGTCTCTAAAAAAGAAAAAAAAAGGTTAATTTTTAAAAATCTTCATTATATTTGAAATGATAATATTTTGGATATATTGAGTTAACTGAAATACATTATTAGTTCATTTTACCTGTTTCTTTTTTACTGTTTTTAATGTGGTCACTAGAAAACTTAAATTTACATATGTGACTTGTGCTACATTTCTGTTGGACAGGACGGCTGTAAACCATGAGTCTCCTGAATTTCCCGCTGCCCAGGCCTGAATGACCGTCCTCCACAGGCTCACTCTCCCAAGGGTAGAGCCCCTCAATGTCGTGCACACCCCTAGAGGTGGCCAAGGGGTTGCTGGGTACAGGGGGTGTGCATAGACCTACAGGTCGGCTTGTCCATACCCACGCCTTTTCCTGAGGTGGAAAATGGCTCGAACCCAGGAGTTTGAGGCCACAGTGCACAATGATGATCACAGCTGTGAACAGCCACTGCACTCCAGCCTGGGCAACATAGTGAGACCCTTGTCTCTTTAAAAAAAAGACAAAGAAAAGAAAAGAAAAGAAAAAAGAGTATCCGCTGGGCACAGAATATTACAAAGCAGCAACTCTGGCATAGGGAATAAAGGAGGGGGCCAGTCTGCTATAGTGTAGCAAAAGTGGGGACTCAATCTTGGGAAAAACATAGAAACCAAGTTTTCAAAAGTTAAAGTTGTGGCAAAGAAGATTCTTTGCTGAGATGGTTGAGCCGGACCTCCCTCTGTCTCTCCTGACCGAGTTCAGTCAAGGACAAGCAGCCTCCGTGGTGGGGAGAAGAGGGCCAGCAAAGGCTGAGGACCTGGGCAGGCCTGACCATTATTCCAGATAACATATTATAGCTTCCCTTGACTTGGGGGCACGGGTGCCATCAGATTGGTGGTATCCTTATGGTAGAATTAAATTTCATGCCCCCTGATAAATAACGGATGTCTAAACACATAGTGCCCTGGCCTGTGGAAGAGAGTAGGGGAATTTACAAGCGGGAAGGGGAAAAGTGGGATGAGTTTTATGGTCCAGTCTTCCTGATCTTGCAGAGATCACGTCTTCTCTCTTGGCCCCAGCCTCCTCTTTGTAAAATGAAGGAATTATAATAAAATGAGATGATCTAATCCATTCTCTAATTTTTTTGTCTTATGTAAACACAGGATATACAATATCTTCCTGTCTCCATATCTGCCACATTGAAAGATTTTAGGAAATGTTTTAAATTTAAATGTAAATTCCAAACAGAAGTGCATTAGACATACAGAAAGTATAAGGCAATTCTAATAAAATAGGTCCAAGCTCTTAATTTATATTCCAGTTAATCCCACATAATTCCTGGGTGATTTTTTTTTTTTTTTGTCTTTGTTTGTTTGAGACAGGGTCTCACTCTGTTGCCTGGGTATAAAGGCAGAGGTGTGATCATAGCTCACTGCAACCTCCAACTCCTGGCTGAAGTGATCCTCTTGCCTCAGCCTCCCAAGTAGCTGGGACAGGCACGCACCACCACACCCAGCTAATTTTTCTATTTTTTGTACAGATGGGGTCTCACTATTGCCTGGGCTGGTTTCAAACTCCTGGCCTCGAGCCATCCTCCCGCCTTGGTCTTCCAAAGTGCTGGGATTACAGGCATGAGCCACCACGCCCAGCTCCTGAGTAATTTTTATTGCCAAAAATTACTTCTGTTAATACTACTGAAAACTGCTGTCCACTATTTCACTTCCTCATTACATTGCTTCCTTGGTCTTATTGTATCTTGCTGTTACTCAAACCATAAAGCAATTTAGGTATTTCCTATGAAACGGGAACCAACTCATAGGCAATCCATATGTTTCGACCCATAAAGCAATTTAGATGTTTCCTATGAAATTGGGGCTACAATTACTCAGGAGATATTTATTAAGGGGTGAAGCCCGGTAAGTGAATTCAGAAAAGTGGACTTGGCTGGAAGCATAGTTGTTGCTATATCTTAGCTCAAAATGATCCAAACTGGAGTTTGCCAGAAACTGAGCCAATATAAGCACACACACCATACCTCGTGTGTTCAGAAGCACTTACAGCTCAAGGAATTCCTTTTTTATTGCATTGTTTTGAAAACAAAGCCACAAGGCACTGGACACTTACTGAGCCAAGGCACAGGCTGGCTAAAGTATACAACCCAGAAAGGCCATGCCTTTAACCACAGAACACAACACTCCTTTTCAGAAAGAATTGGAAGAGTCATATGAGCTATTTTGCTTGTAATTGGTACTGGGCTATCTTCTATTGCCCAGTCTATTAAAGGAAAGAGAAGATTGCCAAGAAAAGGGAAGCAACTGGTATGTGTATCCTGTAAAAATCAAACCCAAAAAAACCTTCTTAATTGCTCATTTTAAATCTTTTTGGTGCAGGAGATGAGGATGCAGTTAAAAATTTTAGGACAATGTCCTTTAATTCAACATAAAGCTGTGAAAATGGAAACAGCAATATCTTTACTTACAAAGAATTATAAGATGTAACAGGTGGATTTGAATAATATAAGTCAGTCCCATTACAACCCAGATTTAAGAAACTCAAAATTCTCCAGGTATCAGGTACTTATAATTGTTTCTTGCCCAGTCGATGTGTGGTGACATTACTGAATGATTAATTCAAGAGTGGTTTATAATGAATCTTGAAAATACTCTGTGTGCGTGTGTAACTGAGATAGCATTTATGCAATGGAATTTGACCTGTTCGGGCTCATATATGGAAGAGAAATTTCCCTTCTCACAGAACTTAATTTTGGGGCACAGTTTCGAAAACTTAGGTCAAGAAAGACATCATGATAAACTCTTACAAAAATGGCCATGCCGTTGCTGTAAACTCAGCACATCTTTGATTTTCCAGAGGTCTTTATTAGCTGCAGTGCGATTCAAATGCCTTGTGAGCAGTGAGGTAGAACAAACCCAAGAAATCCTAAATCAGCATTTCATACCCTCGAAAATAGCAGGCAGTTATGAAAGTCCAAAAAATTAGAAAAACTAAACCATATGAGAAAGAAATTTGGAAACCTTAAACATCCTCTTCCTCTAAACTTGCCATCCCTTTTTAATTATAGAAAAAAGTTTTTTTTTTTATTTCAGCATATTATGGGGGTATAGATGTTTAGGTTACATATGCTGCCCTTGTCCCCCCTCCCCCCCTAAGTCCGAGTTTCAAATATGTCCATCCTTCGGGTGGTGCACATTGCACTCTTTGTGTATGTACATACCCCTCCTCTCCTCCCTCCTCCCCCCTCCCGCCTCCCCCCTGCTCAATATCCAATAGATGTTATTCTTACATGTGCACTTATGTGTTGATCAGTTAATACCAATTTGATGGTGAGTACATGTGGTGCTTGTCTTTCCATTTTT
>CAUYSK010074778.1:0-27002 GCA_963575035.1 Avahi laniger
GAGAAGCAAATCTATGGCATCCAAATGGGGGCAGAAGAAGTCAAACTATCACTTGTTGCTGATGGTATGATCTTATATCTAGAAAATCCCAAAGATTCTTCCAAGAGACTACTGGAATTGATAAATAAATTCAGCAGTCTCAGGTTACAAAATCAAGTCAAGTGTCAGCCTGATTTAGGATTTTTTTTTAATGCAATTGTATTATTATTAATAGTGACACCATTTTTACATTTTGTCATTGTTGGAACTGATTTTGCTCTTTCAGAAAAGTAGTGTTATGAAGGAAGAAGGGGAGATAAAAAGGAAGGGAGAGAGAGAGAGGGAGCAGAAATATCCTGAGATTTGGGCAAGATGGAAGGAGAGGGTGACAACAAGTAAAGGTGTAAGAGAGAATGTGAGTTAACAGGAAAATCAATGTACAGAAATCAGTAGCATTCATATATGCCAACAACGATCAAACTGAGAACCAAATCAGACACTCAATACCCTTCACAATAGCAACAAAGAAAATAAAATACCTAGGAATATATTTTACTACGGAGGTAAAAGACCTCTACAGGGAGAACTATGAAACACTGAGGAAAGAAACAGCAGAGGATGTAAACAGATGGAAAACCATACCATGCTCATGGATCGGCAGAATCAATATTGTTAAAATGTCCATACTACCCAAAATGATCTACAGATTCAGTGCAATCTCTATTAAAATACCAACATCATTTTTCATAGATTTAGAAAAAATAATTCTACACTTTGTATGGAACTAGAGAAGACCCTGTATAACCAAAGCAACCGTAAGCAAAAAGAACAAATTGGAAGGCATCAATTTATGAGACTTCAAGCTATACCACAAGACTATAGTAACAAACACAGCATAATACTGGCACAAGAACAGAGATATAGACCAATGGAAAAGGACTGAGAACCCATGTATAAAACCATCCGCATATAGCCATCTGATCTTTGACAAAGCAGACAAAAACATACACGGGGAAAAGAATCCCTATTCAGTAAATGGTCCTGGGATAATTGGATAGCCACATGCAGAGGATTGAAACAGGATCCACTCCTTTCTCCTCTCACAAAAATCAACTCATGATGGATAATAGACTTAAACCAAAGGCATGAAACCATAAGAATTCTGGAAGAAAATGTTGGAAAAACTCTTGTAGACATTGGCCTAGACAAAGAATTTATGAAGAAGATCCCCAAAGTAATCACAGCAACAAAAAAATAAATAAATGGGACCTGATCAAATTAAAAAGCTTCTTCACAGCCAAGGAAACTATCATTAGAGCGAATAGACAACCTACAGAATGGGAGAAAATATTTGCATGCTACACATCCAGTAAAGGACCGGAAAAGGAAAATTAGCAAAAAAAAGAAAAAAAAAAATCAAGCAACCTCATTAAAAAGTGATCAAAGGACATGAACAGAAACTTTTCAAAAGAAGATAGATTAATGGCCAACAAGCATGAAAAAATGGTCAACATCTCTAATCATCAGGGAAATGCAAATCAAAACCACAATAAGATATCATTTAACTCCAATGAGAATGGCCTTTATCAAAAAGTCTCAAAACAATAAATATTGGTGTGGATGTGGAGAGAAAGGAACACTCATACATTGCTGGTGGGACTGCAAACTAGTACAACCTCTATGGAAGGTAGCCTGGAGATACCTCAAAGAACGAAAGATAGAATCATCATTTTTTTTTTCAGGTGAGAAATAATTTTATGAAAGAATGAAATATAATTTTAAATTTCGGAATTTCTGGGACCAAAATTAAACAGGATTACACTTGTTACATTATTCTTACAACATGGAGGAGGTAAATCAAACTTAACCTTGTGTGGTTTCTTCACCTTAAAGATAACTACAGTTGAGTCTTCTCTCATTTATATTGGTAGAACCATCATTTGATCTAGCAATTCTGATACTGGGTATCTACCCAAAGGAAAAAGGGATATTCTATAAAAAAGACATCTGCACTCGAGTGTTTATAGCAGCACAATTCACAATTGCAAAGATGCAGAAACGACCCAAGTGCCCATCAATACATGAGTGGATTAATAAAATGTGGTATATGTATACAATGGAGTTTTACTCAGCCATAAACAAACAATGGTGATCTAGCACCTCTTGTATTATCCTGGATAGAACTGGAGACCATTCTACTAAGTGAAGTATCATAAGAATAGAAGAACAAGCACTACATGTACTCACCGTTAAATTGGTACTAATTGATCAACACCTATGTGCACATATGGAAGTAACATTCATAGGGTGTCGGGCAGGTGCGGGGGGGAGGAGGGGATGGGTAACTCACATGTAATGGGTGCAGTACACGCTGTCTGGGAGATGGGCACGCTTGTAGCTCTGACTTGGGTGGTGCAAAGGCAATTTATGTAACCAAAGTGTCTGTATTTTTCCAAGATTTTTTGCATTTTATCCAAATTCTCAAATTTAATAGCATGCATTTGATAATACTGCTCTCATTTTGGTGTTTTACATATGCTCTATTTTTGGTTTTTATTTATAATATTAATACTATCTTTACATGCCTTCTTTTCCCCTTAATCTCATCAGTTGCCTGTATTATTTTAACTTTTTCAAGAACCATTATTTGTCTTTGTTTATCTTCTCTATTATTTATTTCTGTCCTTATCTTTCTTATGTCCCATTATTTCAGTCAGAACATGTTAGATTATGCTTTGGAAATGAACAGCTCCAAAATCTGAGTGGTTTAACATAACGAAGGTGTGTATTTTGCTCAAACTACACAGCAGACGGGAGTCAGGAGAGGGCCTCTCTCGTGCAGTCACTCAGGGATTCAGGAGGAAGGAAGGGGCTTCCTGGGACTTACTTCCTTTTTCAAGGAAGTACACCACAGAAGAAAAGAGTGCTTCAAGGTCTTACTACTGGCAATTAACATCTTTCACATGGAAGTGACATCACTTTATTTTTCATTGTCCAGAGGAGGTGTTCTAGTTCTCATGTGCTGCCTAAAAATCTTCAAAACTTAGTGCCCCAAAAGAACACCATCATTTATTGTCCTTCTGAATCTGAAGTTTGGGCCAGCTTGCCGGTGGCAGCTCATCCCTGCTCTGTGCATTAGCTGAGGGTACGCAAGCACTTACCTAGCTGCCGGTCACGCTGGCTGGGTCTGTTGGCCGGAATACCTCCATGTGGCCTCTCTACATGATGCCTTGACTGCCTCATTGTGTGATAGCTGGGTTCCAAGAATGATCATCCTAAAAGAACAAGGTGGAGGTGCATGGCATTTTTACTACTCTGTCTCTGAAGTCAGGGAAAACTAACTCCACCATACTCTGTTGGCTGAGACATCACAAAGACCTACCCAGGCTCAACTTAAGGGGACACAGGACCTCACGTGATGAGAGGATGTCAGACCTACATGTGGCATGAGATGTAGGGTGGCCCCGTGTGCAGAAAATATAATCTGCCGTGTACCTTACACAATCATGCCAAACGTCCAGATGCCCAGAAGGAGGATGCATCAATTAGTTTGTGTTGTGTAACAAACCACCCTGAAACTTAACCTATTTGAACAACTTCTCTTATTTAGCTTTCGATTCTGTGGGTTAGCTCTTGATTCTTCTGATCTAGGCTTCCCAGTTGATTTCTGCTCTCTGCTGGTCATCTCACGTTTGTGTGGTCCACCGGCAGATTAGTTATTAACCAGGTCCTCCAAGAGGGCCTCGTATCCACGTGTGGTCTCTCGGGCAGGCTGTCAGCCGTGACTGTTGGGTAGGGTGATAGGTCCCTGGGCTACGTGTCTCCCCTCATGGAGCAGGATTTCCTGAGCTCCTTTGTATGGAATTCGGGGTTTCCAAAGAGCAGCAGGGAAGAGGCAAGCCCCCCGCCAACCAAGCATTTTTAAGTCTTAGCTTGTGTCATGCAGCTGTTGTTAGATTGGCCAAAGGGGGTCACATGGATGGGGCCTGAGTCCGTGTGGGAGAGAATTACACAAGGACATGGATGCAGGGAAGGGAATTATTGTTGCCAATTTTGCAGACAAAACCATAACAAAAAGGTGAACTATTGCAGAATGTTTAGCAGCCCCTAATTATAACCACAGTCTACCTCCCCAGCCACCCAATATATAGTTTGTTCCCTCCTTAAGAAAATATACATTTCCCTTTCTCAAGAGAGACAACCCAAAAGTCCTCTCCACTAATGGCAGCAAGCTGGGATCTCTGAGTGAAGGGAACTGTTCCGTTCAGAGGGAACAGCTAGCAGTCATTTCCACATCAAGCCTGGCATGTCTTCTCTTGATCTGGAGAGCAATGGGCTAAAAAGACTTGTTATCAACCATCCGCCTAACCACCCCCTCCCCACGACAGTATACAAAGGATATCCACAGTGAGCCCTCCCAATATCCCAAAAGAAGAAGGACACTCAATTTTCCCTGGTTCATAGCAATTCTAAATCCACCTGGACAAGCAGTTTGAGGGTCCTGGGGCCCTGAGGCTGGGGACTGCCTCATTAGACCCAGACTCCTACCCAGGAAATAGTCCCCTTGCCTGTTGTGCTCTGTGGCCTCTGAATCTTCTTTGTTTACCATCCTCTTAACCACATCTGAATTGCCTATTGGGGATATTCCCTTCTAGGGGACTAAGCAGCTTTCTCGGCCCTTTCCCTGCCATAGATAGACAAAGAATGCAAAGTTTTTTCTTTTTTAAAGTCTAGAACAGCCATCATTCAGGTTAGTACATTTTTTGGAAGCACAAATCTCTCAACGCTTATTCAACTTCTTGTCTGCTTGATTTCGGTCATCTAGGTATCAGTGGCCAGAGCCAGAGTTCTCTGCAAAACGTGCTTCTTGACGGATTTGCCATGTTTCTCTGCCTTCTCACCTCATGTTCATCTCTCTCTGTCTCCCTCTTTCTCTCAGTTTGTGTATACTTCAAGCCTGTATGGGAAACACACTTTCTTGGTTTTCTTTTTCCTGTGCCATTGTGTCCAGCTGATAGAATTTATTAGCACACACTCTTGGTTGGGCTGGAACTCTGGGACACCTTTATCCGTTCAGTTTTCCTCGGCAGTGATGGACATGTCAGACTGCACGTCACCTCTGTGGCCCATGGTCAGTGTTTAGTCCCTTCTAAGGTCTGGTAATAAGCCAGCAACTGTTTCTCAAAAGGAGAATAATTATCTGCAGTGTCATTATTATAAAGCACTGGTTTAGGTGGAAAAGTTGGAGCTTTCGGGAAAGTCAGTGAAGACAAACGTGGCTGGTCACCCAAAGGGTGGCCCAGATGGCGGAGGTCAGTGGAGAGGCCACAGGCATCTGCTGCTTCTGTGTAGCTGCCACCCTGTGCTTGGGCAGCCAGTTTCTGCTGGGCATCTGTTCACAAGTGGCCGGAAGTTGGGAAGAAGAGGATGGAGAGTGAGGACACGCAGACACCAGCCTGGGACGCTGCGACTGCGCCTTGTCTTCTCTGACTGTGAAAACTTTTGTTGAGGACTTCCTTCACTGTTGCCTCCCAGATCTGCGAATCTGACACAAATTCCTTTTTCTTTTCCCCACTCTATCCAAGAGCCATAGAAGGAAGGGGATTCTGGGAAATGGAACAACCAGCAAAACCAAACTGACACCTGAACAACGCAGCTAAACTCTTAAAATCGTTCCTTCCCCTCCAGTCACCATGTTACTGCACACCACAAATGCTGATATGCTCACATTATTCTTTTTAAATTCACATCATGATTTATTTTTTGATCAAAAAGTTATTTAGAATTGTATTTTTATCTTACAAACGTGTTAATGTTTATGTTTTTGTTGTGAAATTCTAACTTAAATTCTGCCGTGATCAAAGACTGTGGGTCTCAATGATGCCTCTTGTCCGAAAGCCTTTGCAAGCTGCCTGATACATAATTTTTGTAAATGCTCCATGTACACTTATGAAGAATATTGTTGGAATAATGGTTGGATGTGGAATTCTGTATTTTTCAGTTAGGCCTGTCTTACTGATTATGATGTTCAAAGCCTCTATGTCTTTTTTATTTGTTTGTTTTTATTTTTGTTTTGTTTGGCCTGTGATAGCAAGATAGAGGGATTGAAATCATCTGTTCTTGGTAAATTAGTTTATTTTTCCCGGTGTGTAAAGTTTTGCTTTATACACCTTGAGACTATTTTATTAGGTTTACAGATGTTTAAAATTATTATAATTACCTATTTATTCCTTTCATACCTCATGATAAAAGGAATTATGAGTATATATGTGGATAAGAATAAACATTTTTCTCTATTACACGTATGTGAAAATATATGTATCTCCACGCATACACCTGTAGTCAAATGTGTATCATAGCTAAAGTCTGATTTTGTTTTCCCCAATAAGCACCGTCATTTGTGGGCTACCTGTGGTACCCTGTCTGCACCACAGCCACGCAAAGTCTGTGTCACGGTGCACATATCACTGGCTTGGGGCACGCGGGTTCTCACTCTGAGTGCGCAGCAGGAAGTGGCGGAAATGGGTTCTGTCTTCAGTCTGTCTGGTTTCAAAGCACTTCACTAAAGTATCTTTTTTTAAAAAAGATAAGAAAGAAATAATTTACATTAGACTGTCCTTTACTGTCTAAATGAAAAATAGTACTAACAACAACAACAACAAAAAGAAAAATGCACACAGAAAAGAATGAAAATACAGATAAGCTGTTGCTGCGTGGAAAAGCATTTAAGAAACAAACGGGTTGTCACATAATAAATAAAAGTGATGGGTATTTAATAGGCCTAGCAATTAGGAGCTCCCAAATTACCGGAAAATGCATTGAAAATGAAAGGATAAAATGTTTGAAGAGAGTAATAGGAACCCATTATCATTACAGTAGATGATACCATGGTAAAAATCTCCTTTTTAAAAGATATTTTAGTATATTTCATTTACTATGCATTATATGGTAATTTTTTAATTTAAAAAAGGCATTTTAGTACATTTCATTTAGTTTACATTATATGGTATTTTTTTCTACAAAGGAAGGGTTAGGATACCTAAAAATAGCTAATTTAGATTAGCAATGTTTTTAATGATTTAGTTTGCTTATTTTAAGCTACTCTGTCTCATACTCTGAAGTTTGAAAACTCATCTTAATCAGAAGAGAACAGCCCCGAGGTGTGCCTTTCTGGCTTCAACCGTCTTCCCATCCACTGGGAACAGTATGGGGGCGGAGGAGAACCCTGTGATCGCAGATCCGAGGGCACCCTGTCATTTCCTTAGCCTTAAGAAAAATGCATGATGCAAATAGCAAGACAAAGGAAGAATGTAGTTCATAAGCTTATACATTCTCTAATGAATACTCTTCTGTTTTTTCCTTGACACTCTTTTAGAAGATGCTTTTTTGTGGAAAAGCCTATATTAGAACTCCTTTGGTGTTAGAGTTCAAAGGCTGATGCAGACTAAATTGATGGCTGCTCTCTTTCTTGAAGTGTCCCTGTTCTGCAGTGGGCCTAAGGTTTGCAAAGGCTGGGCTCGACAGCCTTGTGAGCAACAGCTGACTGTCTTCAGCCACTGGCAATCTGGGACCCTGGCTCAGCCTCTGGAGCTGGGGGATGCTGCTGGAAGTCGATGCTTCTCCCCTGGCGTGCAGGACACCTGGCAGCCATGTAGGATGGCATTATGACATCATAGGTCCCTTCCTCCCTAACAGTATATTCAAAATTATAGATTGCAGTTGCATTGTCATAATGACATATGAAATCTTGGACCCTAAAAGCTTGTGCTTCTTGTTGTTGTTCTCATTTTAAAAGAAATTAAAACTTTTTTGTTGGTTCCTAAGAGGGTTATGGGATCCAGGAATTGTGCTTATTGTGACTAATAGAGAAGTCACCCTGTAGTCCAGAAAAGTCACTTCTGAGTGATCTAAAAAGAGAGAGAGAGAATAGAGAGATTCCAATATATTAAACCAAAACCAATATCAAGCCTTAAATACTGTGCCCATCAAGATAAGACATTTGAGTCTTTGTCTTGTTTACAGATAGATCTTTTCAGAGAGAAGTGCAGCAAAATCTCCCACAGGTCATTCTGTTTGTCCCCAGCAGCCTAGGAAGACTACATCACAACCTTTTTTGTTCCTTTAGTTACTGATTTTCACTTCAGTTATGCATATTTTGGCACTGATTTTCAGTCTTTCTGGGGAAATAAGAGCCAATAAAGTCAATGATTATTTCTCTCCTGCTGGAGTAATGGAAAGCATGAACAGTCATACTAGGAAAACAGCTTTCCTGGTTATTTACTGGTTAGTTTTCTGTCCTCAACTCAATGAAGTTCATTTGATGAGGTTTCAGTTAAATCAGTTTTCATAGCTTCATGTGTGTAGCCATCGTAACCTCCAATCTGATGTCCTTTGTGACGGGCTCTCATGTCCCATGCATGCATTTCTTTGTGATGTCTGAGTGCCGAGGAGTGCGTGCAGCCCGGTGGGAATCTTATAGCCCTTTGCAATAATTGTAAACTATGTCTGAGGGTTAGAGTAATAACACAGGCACTTAATCGTGGATAAAAATAGCAATGGAGGGAGAGAACATCTCATTTGATCCTCTTGTTTTCTGCCAGTTCTGGAAGCACACGTTCTTTGGCCACAGCAAGTGCTGGCTCCACTCACTTGAGCTCGCTGTCTGCTGCGTGGCCACAAACCCTGGGTGGGTCCTGGGCTGGAGACCTGGGCATCCCCTGACAACCCTTCCCCAGGCCTCAGTTTTCTCAGCTATAGAATGGTGCTAATGCTAGTACCTCCTCTGCAGCCCCCAGGTGGTTGTAAGAATTAAAGAGGTTTGTATATGCAAGAGAGCTTAGCACAAAAAAATGGTGCTACTCTTGTTACCATTGTCTGTTTCTCAGGCATCATTTAACACACATATGATTGGGAAAGAGAAAGGGAAATGCTGAAGTTGGGAGGGCCTGGATGCCAGTTCTTTCTCCTCAATGGTAGCCTGGACTCAGTGTGGGATTTTGCTGGATCTGCTCCCTGTGGTTAGTTGCCTGGTGTTTTGATGGACCCGTCTCCAATGTGAAGTTAGAGTTGCTACCTGGACAGAGTGAACCCTGTACCCATCGGTAATGGTTAGGGATCCCAGGCACTAGTATTTGAAAGATGCCTGCTTCATAAGTCCGAGATTTTACTGTTACCTTTAATATTCCAAAACCTCAGTGGAAGTTTTTATGGTCCCAGCCATGTGGCTTTTTTGATTGAAATGCCTATGGATGTTTCAGTAACTAAACACATTTGGGTTAAAGACCTCAAACTGTGTTTCCTCCAGTAGTAAAAGCTGTACCTAGCAAGGTTCCAGGGTAATGTTTGGTAGAAACTAAAGCCTAAATCTATGCTTGTGCAATCAAAGAAACATATCTATTGTATGGTAGAGAAATTATGTAGAATTGAAATAGTGTGCTTTTTTGTGGCTAGAAAGAGATAAATACAAAACGAGTATTTGTGTGCCAAAATAAATTTTTAAAAATGCATTAGCAAGAGCTAATAATAAATGCCCATTTTCCTTTTGTTATTGGAGCCCACGAGAGGTGGAGGAAGGAAAATAGCAAACATGGCACACGCTTCTGATGGTTCCCGCTCTATCTCCTTCCGTATGCAGTGCTTTCCGACCCTGTTCTGTTAACCTATGATCCTCTTAAAACATTAATTGCCATGCATTAAAATAAAAGCTCATCACTGTAAAGACTGAGATAATTAAAATTTTTTTTTAAAAAAACCATTTCAAATCCATTTGGAAGACCTAATTTTCTAAGGCCAGGCTTATTTCTGATCCTCCGATGCAGGCGGTGAAGCTGGTTGTCTTACTTTCTCCTGGCACTAGTGTGTTCTTGCACTTGCTTTCTTGTATTCACTTCTGAATAAAATCCATTTCTCCATTTATCAAGGAAAATGTAAATTTGATAGTATAGCTGTTTTGCCTTAATTTAAATACCCAATATTGGATTATCGCTTTAGGAAAAAAATATTTATTTAATATGAAACTTAAATTTTTAAAAGTTCAAACTGTTCTACTTGTAAAATCATTTTTAAACCAATATATTTTGACATTGACTAATATGGGTAACATTTTAAAAACATAAATCATGGATATCACAGTGTCTCTAAATTGTAATTTTTCCATATATTCTTTCCTCTCCCCAGGAAGTTGAAGACCATGTGGCATTTTTAATAACAGCTCCAACGGCCCTGGCGATTTTCTTTGCGATATTTATCCTCGTCTGCATCGAGTCTGTTTTCAAGAAGCTGCTGCGCCTCTTCTCTTTGGTGATATGGATCTGTCTCGTGGCCATGGCCTACTTGTTCATGTGCTTTGGAGGCACCATCTCTGCCTGGGACCAGGTAAGTGTTAACATTTCTTTTTATATTTCCTATATGTGCGTTGATTTGTGACATACTTAGTTCTGTGAACATCTTGGCCCTAAATTATAAAGAGGAGACTTATAACTAAGAACAAAGTATTTAAAAAATTTTTTTCTTTTTAATATTTGTCTGTTTTTAATTGACAAATAATAATTGTATATATGGGGTACAATATATATGTATATGTGCACGTGTATATGTGTATATATGTATGTACTGTATATATATGTGTATATGTGTTTATATGTACACATATATATGTCTAATATAAGATTAAATCAAGCTAATTAACATATCCAACACCTCATCTATTTATTTATTTTGGGGAGTGAGAAGGTTTAAAATCTACTCTTTTAGCAAGTTTGAAACATACAATACATAATTATTCAATATGGTCAGCATGTTGTGCAGTAGTTCACTAAATCTCATTTATCCTGTCTAACTGAAAGTGAAATGGGCCAGACACAGAGAACAAAGTCTTTTGAAATAGTGTCTTCACCTGATGGTCATTCCATACCCTTCATAACTAATCAATCCTGCTGCAGCCAGGGCCCTGGCTAAGGTCTCATGTTTTCGCTTGTTTGGGATAGCTGGGCTTCCGTTTGGTCTAGCGTCTTGGTTTATGTCTCACACCACAGTTTTGGCGACTCAGTTCTCCTGTTCCCCGAGTACCTGGGTAGGTTTCCTATTATCCTAGATTCTCTCTGGGATCAGAGCCTTCCCATGTTCCTCCAACTCTGCAAGACTGGCGGTTGCCCTTAAATTCTTCCTCAATTACTAGAGCCGTCCTACCTACAGACAGACTTCTGCATCACTGATTTTCTCTCCACACGATCAGATCCTATCAAGAGGATTGCTTCATATACCTGTTGGGAAAGCTACATTGATTCATTTTGCACCTGATGAGGCTCTCGTGGTATCACATCTTTAGGACAGTGTAGTCTTACTAAGTTACTAATAGGTTTTTCCACAGTGCTGCTGCCGTGTGGGTGGTTCTTCCCAGTGTACCCATCTGACGGCTTGATTAAACGATGTCCTGGCCAGGGACAAGCCTGGGCTGGAGATACAGATACATGAGCTATTAGCTTAGAACTTGTCATCCAAGCTGCGGGGATTTGAAGCCGTCCAGGGAGAGAGTGAATTGAGCAGCTGAGGGCTGTCACAGTGTTGGTGGGTACATCAAGGCCACAGGAGAGGAAATAGGACCCAGAGAGATGGGGAGAAGAGCTCTAGTGGAGGAGACTTGCTGTAGAGGCTCAGGGAGCGAACAGGTGTCGGATGGGCTCAAATGCCATGGCAAGGAATGGAATATAACTGGCGTGCCTTGTCTGGAAAGAGCCCAAAGATGAGATTTCCAGTGGGTTCTGTCATCAGGTAGTCCTGTGACCTCTGCCAAGCCATTATCTTCTCTGGGCCTCAGTTTCTTTTGCAAAGGGAGAAGGCTGGACTCAGTGAACTCAAGTTACTCTCTTTGGCTCTGAGATGATGCATTTGGAGGGACACAAGAATTGGTAGATGGCTCCATCTTGCCTTTGTCTCTCTCCCACGAAGGCCCTTCAGAGGGCTGGGCACAAGTGCCCCTGCTCCGGCCAGCGCCTTCCTGCCCCAGCTCCTGCCTCTTTCCTTTGCACCTGAGCTCCTGCCACCCTCCCCTGCTGCCTGCACTGCCCGCACGCTGGCACCCGGTGAGGAGCATGCTCGTCTGTCGCCTAGGCTGGTGGTCTCTGCTTGCACTGAGGCCACCTTGTTTTAGCAATACAGGTTTATAGGAAGACTTACTGTCCAAAGGCCATGTATTCCCTCCTCGTTCAGCATTTTCTAAGCTTACTTTCCTTATGAATTACAGAATCAATTTGTCATGGGCAATGAAAAGTCCACTTGGGTTCTGGATTTAAATTATACTGAATTTCTGAATTTTTACTTAGAAAGATATTTAAACCCTATGAATGAATAAAAGGATGCTGTAAAAAAAAAAACAACCCAGAAATTTGCTATCTTTCCGTGTTGAGTCTTTCTATGGAAAGACATCGCCTGTCTCTCCAAGAATTCTGGTTCTCTTTTATGTCTTTCAAAGAATTTTTTTTCCCTTCATAAAATCAGTAGTAATTTTCCTTAGACCTAGTCTTAGGTGCCTGAAATTTTTTGCAGGATTTTTAAAATTACCTTTTCTAATGGATCAATGTTGATGCATAAGAATATGTTGTTTTTATGTTGCTCTGTATACTGCCATCTTGGTGGGCTCTTCTGAGTTCTGTTAGTTTAGCTGAGAGTCTCAGTTTATTTGTATGGATAGTGTGGTCATCTGCAGAGAGTTAGAATTTTCTTTCTCCCTGTCGAACCCTTAATTTACTCTGTTCTTAGGTAGTATATTGTTTAACTATATTAGCCAGAACTTCTAATGCAGGGGTGAGTGGTAGAGTGTGAACGGCATCATGCTATTTAACTTAGTTGGGACACCTAAGATTCTACCAGTAATGTAATGTTTGCTTTATCATTATTATTATTTTTAATGGAGCTGGTTAATCAGGATACGGTCCTTCTGTCTCTCTGCAGTGTCCTTCTTCCCCAGGTTGTAAACCTTTAGCACAGCCTTCCCAGGCCTCCTATGCCTCCTCGTTGGACGATGTCATCACTGTGCTTGAGATTTTCCGTAGAACTTCAGGCGATTGTAGCACCTCAAGTCATAGTACACACCCCCTCTTTGTTTATCAATTGCCTCCCCCACTGGAGCACAGACTTCCAGGCAGGCATGTGACTGTCTTTTCTGTGTCCCATCCTGGCCTCTAGGAGACTGCTGGCAGTCCCACTGCCGGCAGCCCGCACCTCCTGCTTTGATGTGCTCATTATTGGACAACTGTACTTCTTCATCTCCAGGTGTGCTGTTTTTGTTGTTCATCTCCACCTCTCCCTTTTTGCCTATTTTTGGTTTTATACCATGCATTTTGGTTTTGATGCTGTCCATCTGCTTTTAAACGTCTCTTGACGTATCTTAAACATGCTTATTTTGTAGTGATTTTGCTTCTGTTTCTCAAGACTGATTTCTCTTAGGTGTTGAATTTCTTGGCCAATTTCCTTCATATTCATTCTCCCTGTGTACCTTGATGTTTTTGTTGTCAAGCTCATCTTGAATTGGAATTGTTTTTAACCTCTGCCCCCACAGGTATGCTCAGCCATCCTATGATTTCTTTCTCATGCTGCTGGGCCCTGAGTGGAACTAGTGTGCATGTGGGACTCAGCCTGGCTGCCCCATGTGACACTGCAGGTTAGGTGACCAGCCCAGCCTGTGGCCTGGGGATGTTCCTGGGAGGAGCACAGCTGTGTCTCCTTGTTCCTCTCACCTCGGACATGATGCTTGGAAAAGACCACAGCCAGGCTCCGTGGTTGCAGCTATTTTTGGCCACTATTCCTGAGCTGGCAGCTTTGGCACAGTGTCTGCTTCATGCTGTGGGTCTGCTCACACCCTCGCCAGAAGGGGGACATCGTGAGCCCTGCTCCTCTACTGGAGTTTGAGATGCTGCCCAACACTCCTAGCTGCCCCTGTCCATTCCGTGGGAATAGGGATTTACAATGAAGTTATTGTGCCATATTAAGCAAATGTCTGCCACTTGGTATCTTTTAATGTAGGCATCACAGATGTAGGCCCCTTGATGACCTCCAGAGATGTTACCATAGGTTCACTGTCCTTAAGAAAGTGGGCTACTTTCAATATCCTTTGGAATACAATAGCTCCCAACTGAAGATGGTTAAATTAGAATATCATCATACAGTGGTACAGGAGTGAGCCAGCTGCACGTTAGAGGGAACAGTCCACACGAGACCACCCTCGCTGCTGATACCAGTGACAAGTTCGGGGGTTCCCGAGACTTATCCCTGAGGTTGGATGATTTTCTGGAAGTACTCACAGACTCATGAAAGCTGTCGTAACTATGATTATGGGTTGTTGTACGGAAAGGGTACAACAGCCAAGGGAAGAGTTCACGAAGAGTACCTGAGGTGGAGCTCCTGTTGTCCTCTCTCTGTGGCGTCACAGCGCTGTTCTCCTGCAGTGATGTGTGAGAACGGTCGCGGAGAATTGCCTACTGCAGAAGCTCACCTGCACCTTTGATGGCCAGAGATTTTGCTGGGACTCCATTGCATCCTGCCTGCATGGCTGACCTTTAGTCTCTAGGCTTTTGGAGGTAAGGTCGACATTTTAATTCTCCAGGCCCTCTGCAGGCAGCACTGATAGCCCCCATTATAAATCCATTTAGATTGTCCAGTGGCCAAAGCCCTCAGATAAATAAAGACATTCTAATTAGGCAGGACATTCCAAGGCCTAGCTCACCTCCCAGCAGCTGATGGCAAGGCAAGACCTCCCATAAAGTCAAGTCTTTACTGCACAGTGACTTGAGTGTAGCTTGTAGTCGTCGCCATCTCCAGTGTACAACACCGGGGACAGACAGCAGCGCGTGTCTGGTCTGGGCCCCGTGCGAGGCTCCGTTCTGAGTGCTTTCCCCGCATAACCTTGTTTATTGCCTGTGTTGCTCCATGTGCTGGGCACCATCCACCCAGGAGGTGGACACTGTGCAGAAGCAATGTGCAAGGAACAAAGGCACAGGAAGGTGGGGTACCCTGCTCTCAGCCAAGCTGTCGGAGAGTCAGAGACCCGAACCCAAGAGGTCTGCCTCCAGATGCCCGCTCTTACTCATGAGTCCCGTGGTTCTCAACTGGGAGCCATTTCACCCCCAGGGAATGTTGGGCCCTATCTGGAAACAACTTTGATTTGTCACAGGTTGAATGGGTGTGGGAAAGTGTCACCTAGTGGGCAGAAGCCAAGGATGCTGCCAAGTATCCTACAATGCACAGGACAGCCCCCACCGCAAAGGATGACCCAGCCCTACATATCAGGAGTACTGAGTCTGAGAATCCTCTATTACACAATACTGCTCCTCAGCGGTGATGTTTAAATAACCAACTCTTAAACCTGCAGTAAGTGGAATTGTATGGAATTGCCACGGCACAACGTAAGAGGGGTGTTGGCAGTTTGGATCAGCCAAAGGAGTTATTGTTCAGTGTGTGACCCTGAGAAAGTACAGGCAGGTACAAGGGTGGCAGGCTTGGGGTTGGCCAACAATCTGGTTTGGAAGAAGGAACTAGAGAAATAAGGAAAATGGAGGAAAGAAAAAAAAAAGCCTTCAAGAGATTTGCCCTCACAGGTTTTGACCATACATGGGACTTTCCCGGCACCGTTATTTTAGTTCAGCTCAAGCCAACCCCGTCCTGAAGGTCCCTTCTACTGCGTACTGCTGGCACGCCAACCCACTGATCTTTGTCCCACATGGCTGACTCCTGAATGAAAAATATTTTAAAATGATGCCTAGCTGATGCTTCCAAACGCCCTGAACGAAGTCTGAGCAGTAAATGTCAGAGTTTGGGGCTCCAGGCGTTTAGCGGCAGCATTTGCCTTTTCCCTGGAAGTCTGTTTGCTGGGTCCCTGCCTGGTCCGCTCTGCGGAACGCCTCCCATGTGTGCCACCCGTCCCCGTGGATAAGCTGTTAGAGAGACTCAGAGATCAATGCTGTAGCTGTATTTTATCGTATTTTTCTGAATAATTTAAAAAAAATGAACAATTTTGGACTCAATATTAGCAGGAGGAGTGTATAAAGTGTTTCTCTGTCCTGTTTGGTCCAGTCCATGGGATAATTTTTGTTTTCAAGAAATTAGTGGCAATGCCTACAGGATGCGTCTCTGCCTCCTCTGCCCAGCTCAGTTACGCGGCACAGCAGCCATCGCTACCCGGGATTGCCCGGGACCACCAGTCCGACCAGGGGGACCTGGAATTAGAGAGTGGATGCCTTTGTGGGAGGCACGTCACTTACTTCAAAGTAGTCCTTTGTTCCACCGGTAGACGTCGTACCAGTATCTTAGGGCTTCTGTAACGAAGTACCTTCTAAGTTGTGTTCTGTGGCTTAAACAGCAGAAAGGTATTGTCTCACAGCTCAGGGGGCCAGAAATGTGCACTTGGGGCGTTGGCAGGGCTGTGCCCACTCTGAAAGCTGCAGGGTGGGATCGCTGCCTGCTGTCCAGCTTTGCCGTGGCTGGCAGGCTTTGGCGTCCCTCGGCTTATAGATACATCACTCGAATCTCTGGCCCTGTCTACACATGCCATCCTCCTTGGGTGTTTCCTCTGTGTGTCTCTGCTCTTCTTACAAGGACTCTAGTCACCCTGGATTACCCTAATGACCTCATCTTCACTTGATCACCTTTGCAAAGACCCTATTTCCAAACAAGACCACAGGCACAAGTACCAGGGTTTAGGACTTGAACCTATCTTTTGAGGACACAGTTCAACTCCTGGCAGGTGACATTTCACTAGAAGACATGCTGTCCCCTGAGCAGATGCCCTCTTATGGCAGGACAGCTACTTCCGTCTCCTGGCTCGTTGTTCTGAGTCTCACTCTGCCTTCCTAGATCTGACTCGTGCTCTTGGTGTTGACCTTACTTCACGTCCAAATCCACCTTGGAATTCAGCGTGGGCCATGAAGGGTTTGAGGCTTTTTCCAACCCGTATGTATCAGGAATTAGAGTCATCTGGAAATGGATCCACATTCATGAATATAAAGAGAAAATAACCCGCCCATTCATACTGCTGTGTGGATAAATAAACGGAATGTTATCAAGGTGCGTGTGCGTGTTAGAGAATGTTGGTTTACCTCTGCCTGTCCGATAATGGGAGTGCTTCTTTTCGGTCCATACAGTCATGATAAGTAAGTCCTTCTTGCCTGAAATACATGTTTTAAATGTCTTTGGTTCACTTCGTGAAGCCTAAGTTGTAAGTGATGTTTTATTTAAAGAATTTCTGGCAAGAATGAATCCATTTCATCTCAGGTGGTAATTAGTGACTCAGGACCCTCCTTCTGAGAGGATTTGCTGAGGTGAGAACGGCACTTAGAGGGTGGCGAGCAGGGGCGTGTCGCGGGCAGGCTAGGGTGCCTGCAGTGGCTGCTGTCCGTACCTGAGCACGCAGAGCCTGGGCACGGGCGGCCGGCTGCAAGTAGGAGAGCCGAGCCACTGCACCCGACGCCTTCTGCCTGCATTTCCTTCATACTAAGAGCTCATTGAATAGAGCTAAATAAGAACCTCCCTTCCTGACAACCCCCTTCAGCCTTGGCAGTGAGACCACGCTGAAGTTATTATACAGATTTGTTAAATTGCCGCCAACTCAAAAGGCTAACATTTTGCTCCAGGAAGAAGAGACTTTCTTTGTCCTGTTACCTAAGAGGATGTCAAACATTCGGCATGTGCATGTATGTGCTTTCTGAGTAAAATAGGACAACAGCGTGCAGAATTTTTTTTTAAATTGAAAATGGGTGAAAATGAAGGAAAATAAAGGCCTCTTATAACCTTTGAAGTGGTGCAGAGTCTGTTTGCTTTCCCGTTAGCACAGCGGCTTGCGGTGCTGCTGAAGGGTGTGCTCACCGCAGAAAGAACCGCAGTGTGAGCGAAGGCAGAAACGGGACCTGCAGCACCTGACCTTGGCTCCCCCAGAAACCCTCCTCTCTGTGCTCTTGCGCACCAGGGTATTTCTCAGGGGGGCGTTTTGGACTTAATGTGAAGAGGCGCAAACCTGAGAAAAATTAAAAAGTAGTTAAACATTATTTCAGTTAACAATAAGACGACAGTATTTTTGTGCGTTGGTTTTTTGCGGCAAAGCACATGCTGATGAGACCTGTGGGTTAGAGCTGGGCCCCGCGGCAGGTTTTCTGCCGTGTGGGGCAGAGACAGCGTCTCCGAGGTCTCCCTGCCGTTCCACCGTCCCTGCCCAGCCAGGGTGTCGTGCGCACCACGCTGGCTGTGCGTTGAGCTGAGGACTCCCCAGGTCCTTCACGTGGGCCTCCTCAGAGCTGGTCTCGCTTGAACAGACAGTTCTGTCGGTGTTTCTGGAACAATCTCTCTGCTTATTGTCACTCTCTCTCCCGTGATATTTTGAAGAGGAGCTCAGGCCCCGGCCCAGGAGGTGTCTGGTCATCACACAGGCTTTGCCGTTCTTCCCTCCATCCTTCTGTGTCCCAGCCCCGCTGCCCAGGTGCATATTTCAAAGACTGTGGCCTTGGGGGCATTTGGGTTGCTGCCCTGTTCCCAGTGCACAACACACACAGCGATCACACCACACAGAATTGTGGAAATGAGTGTACAAATAGTGTATCTGTCTCCTTGCCTCTACTACCGTGGAGTGACAGAAAACACTCCCGAGGTCCTCCGCATACCAGACACCATACATAACTTATTGGAAATGCACAACCCCATGAAGTTGTTAGTACTATCATTACTTGCATTTTGCTGCTGAGACAACTGGAGCTCAGAGAAGTCAAGTAACTTCCCCAAAGACACACAGCGAGGAAGAGAAGCAAAATTCGACCTTTGCATCCTGACACCATCACCCATGATCTCCATGGGTGACTGGGGTGTTCCTCTCGTGTTGTGCCTTGGCAAATGGCAGGTTATTGTGTGACACAGAAGCGACACATTTACATATCTAGATTGTTCTATCTGAACCACTTTTGGGTTAGAGGATGGGGAGGGAGCTGTTCCTTCAGAGGCCAAAAATTTGGTACTGTCACTGTTTCGAATTGCCAGCTGATACTCCCATTTGGAGACATTGTCACTCCTCAGATGAATCAGTAAGAGAAATGGGATGTATTTGATCCAAGGAACAACAGCCCATATGTATGTTAGGCAGCACTATTGTTTGGGCATCGACTTGCTTTTGTCCTGAAGCTGAAATTCCACTGTCTTCTTATACGTAGATTCCTCATCATTTCACCCCTGCATGCTGGTTTTCTCACCCTAGATCTGTCTTAGCTCCTATGTGCCCATTCTTCTCTGTAGGAAAAGCCCATCAGACACAAAGGGCACTGGGAAGGCGTTTACCCGGTGACAGCCCAGGGCTCAGGGCATGATCACCAGCCTCCCCTGTGCCGTGCCTGCCGGGGTGCCGTCTGTGCCCTCACTGGAAGCCTGCACAGGACTGTTCCCTGTCACAGGAACCCTCGTCCTGCATGCGCAGCTGCCAGGGCATCTGAAAGAGCTTCCAGGGAAGTCAGTGTGACGCCTGAAGAAAGACGCATGGCTGTGGTCTGGAATTTGTACTGTTTTCCTGAAAGAGCTGGACTTTTACAAGGGAAGGAAAATGTTCTCTGGGTTTCCCAAACATCTCTTCTTGGCTCACTTTAAATGGAGACATTCTTGATGGTGGTTGTCTTAGGGTTTCCTGCCCTGTGTCCCTTGTGTCGGTTGTAGAATTCCAGCTACTTTAGCATTGAACCTTGGATGCCTTTGTTCTAGCCCAAGAAATGTGCGTCAGAGCATTGGTGACCGATGCAGCTCCAGGGTGGGGCTGTGTGTGTACCCGTGCGGCGTGCAAGGGAGCTGCTGGGATGAAAGAGTGAATTCTAAACTGCAGGCTGGAGCAGCAAGTTCTCAGGAAAAAATAAATCCAGAGTTTAAATTATTTCCTATTAAAGGTTGCTAAGCAACACTTCACTAAACTTCTTCGGTATTCTGTACCTCAAATTTCTTTTTCTCACCAGCCACCAATATTATGCTCGCTCAACTCCTGAAGCAAGGAGCACAGTGCACACCTCCAGGCCCAGCAGAGACATCTGCATGGAGGAGACACACAGGGAACTTTTAGATTCATGGTGAATAAATATTGGGGAAAACAGTCGAATACTTTATTTTATATCATCACCACGGTATTTTTCCTTCTGTTCTACGTGTGAAGAGCTTTGTTAATGCGTATTTCTCCTTTGAACTGTGATTTTCTTATCTGTAGAATAGGTGAGGGTAGTAACGGACGCTGTGGGTTTTATTTAGTTGGTTATTTGTCTCGCCAGCTGTCTGTCAGCTCCTAGGCTGGGCCTCTGTGTCGTCGTGCTCACGCCGCTGCACCCGACGCAGCCCGTGGACAGGCGTGTGCACCCAGAGGGAGGCGACGCGCGGTAGAGGCCCCGGAGAAGGTGCCGGAGACTGAGGTGAAGAGGTCCCACCCTGCCTGAAGAACGTCTGTGTGACACTTTTAGACACTGTGCTGGCCAAACAGAGTCTACCTTCTGTCTGTTTTGTCCAGAGATTTGTGCCTCCGAACAGGATTTTAGCCAGAATGAAACGTTTCCCTGAGACGACGGGCGAACCTGCGGTGCCGTCCTTTACTTTTTAGGACTTTTGGTCTTTGTCTCCATCCGTTTGTGCTGCTATCACAAAATGCCACAGACTGGGTAATTTATAAACAATAGGTATTTATTTCTGACATTTCTGGAGGCTGGGAAGTCCGAGACGCACTGGCAGATTTGGTGTCTGGTGAGGGCTGCTCTCTGCCCCCAAGGCGGCGTCTTGTTGCTGCGTCCACACACGGCAGAGGGTGGAAGGGCAGGAAGGGAATGAATCTGTGTGTCGGAAGACGGGCAGCTCTCTGAAGGCTCTTTTACAAGGGAATTCATCTTGTTTATGCGGTGGAGTCCTCGGGGCCTAATCACGTACTAAAGGTCTCACCTCTCAATACTATCGCATTGGGGATTGAGTTTCAACTTGAATTTGAAGGGGACACAGACGTTCAAACCATAGCAGCCTTGGAGGGGAGTTGTGAGTTTGTAGCTGTTTCTGGATCTCAGCTTCACCCCCACGAGCACTGAGATGCACAGAGACCTGGCATTTCTCTCTGCTCTTGGAGCATGCCTGGATCTCCGTGAGGAGATCCTGAGCTACAGGTACCTGCTGCCTCCCTCTGCGATGGCTCTGAAGTCATTCTCTAACGATTGCGGCCCCAATGCAGGGATGAAGATGGGAACTCACCAGGACCATGGCTCAGCAGGGAGGAGCTTCATCGAGAGAGGCGATGGAGCGAGGACACTGGGTGAGGGCCCTGGGCTGCCTGGCGTGGCTCGCCACTGTGGCCACGTCCTAGGGCTGCCGGAACAAAGCACCACCAAGCGGCTGGCTTAGAACACCAGAAATTGCCTCACACTTCTGGAGGCCAGAAGTCTGAAATCAAGGCACAGGGCTGTGCTCCCTCTGAAATCGTGGGAAATCCCTCTTTCACTCTTCCTGACTGCTTGTGGTTTGCTGACATCGTTGGAATCCTTGCAGCTGCGTCACTCCAATCTCTGCCTCCATCATCACGTGTGTTCTTCCTGTGTGACCCTGTCTTCACCTGGTCATCTTCTTACAGGGACACCAGTCATATTGGATAGGGCCCACCCCACACCACTGTGATCTTGTCAACTAATTACATCTACAACAACCCTATTTCCAAATAAGGCCACATTCCGAGGTCCTGGGAGTTGGGGCTTAAACATACCATTTTTGGGGAGGGGGATTAGGAGGGATGCAATGGTACCACTAACAAGTTCCAAGGAAGGAACTGAGATGATATGAATTGTGGGAATCTTATTTCTACTTTTTCATTTACTTGGAAGTGTTCAAAGGCTCAGTGGACCTAAAACTCACATCTAGACCTAGTCTTTGTGCAGAGTCCACTCCAGGTGATGTGGGTCCCAGCACGAGGTGCAATTGTGGAGCCCCTGGGTCAAAAATGATTCAGCGTTTCAAAGCAGTGACAACAACAGAACATGAAACTGAAGGCCGGCCCTGCTGTTCCTGGGCCCTGTGAGGCTGCACACCCAGGAAGCCGGCCCTGTCTGTCTGCTGTAATGTGGGGGCGACGGGGGGGGAGGGGAGCTGAAAGGTGATTTGAGTTTTGAGGTTTTAGGTTTGAACTGCTGGCAGTGGGCTGATGAAAATCTGAGGGCCACTTAATTTTTTGTCCCATGGCTTTGCTTCAGGGAGGAAATTCACACTCGCAGGAGGGCATGCTCAGCTATCTGAAGTAGAGGGAGTGCTCCACACCTCAGAGAGAATCAGGGAGAAAAAAGGAGATGTGAAAATAAGATAGAATTTTAAAGTGGCTGCTTATCTCTGCTAGAGAGAAAAGAACAAAAAACAAAAACTGTCTTAAGCTGAGGGGAGAATCTTTTTGTCAAATAAATGTCTTGGCTCTGCTACTCATGATTTATGATTGCTTTTGTTCACTTCTTTAAATTCAGCTTTTACCTTAAAGAGAAGCCTTTTAGTTCCCGAGAGTCCATTAATATATACCACCCTATATGCTATTACAAATTGTGTTAAATTTAATTATTTTGAAATAAGCTGATTTTAGCAATTTTATCATCCACTAAATTCAGACTGGAGATTAATAAGTATTCTTTTAAAACCAGTGATGTGATCATTCCATCCCAAAGTAGATAGTGTTTTTTTTGTCCACATCCAAACATGATGAAGTAGTGGAGACCTGGTGTACCTTCCCACCCTAAACAGTTCAAAAACAGGGACAGAGTGTATGAAATAAGATACTGGTGAAAGGATACTGTAGGAAATTGACCTTCCGAGAAAGGAAACAAAAGAGATGGGCTCTAGGATTGCCCCAGCTTCCTTCCCTGAGAGAATCTCTGGGGTGCACCACAGGGAGGGGACCCAGAGAGAGCCCAGCAGTCTCACTGAGTCGTGGAGACAGTGCTGAGTTGGCGAAGGCAAAGGTATTGGAATTCTCATGACAGCATATCAAAGAGGTGAGAGGAGAGAGCTGCAGAAAGAGAGAGCTCACTTCAGAGACCGGTAGAGGGTTCCACCAGTTTTTCAGCAGAACACGGATTAGCACATACCTAGGAGGAACCTACCAAGGCCAGAGAGAAGGCACCTCCAGGGAAGGGCAGGTGAAATAACTCCCGGAGCTCACACAGAGGCTGAAATAGCAAGTACAGTGACAAAGGGAGACATTCTCTAGTGATAAGGGAATCGGTACATCAGGAGGACCTAACAGTTTCAAATACACGCGCCCCTAGGAAGAGAGATTCAAAATACATGGCATAAGAATCCACTTGTTTATTCAGGGATTCTAATACCCTTATCTCAATAACTGATGGGACAATAAGAAATTAATAAGGACATAGGAGATTTGAAAAGTGCTACCATACAAGTTGACCTAATTCTTATTTCTACATACTCACCCAACAATGAAGAATATGTATTATTTCAAAAGGACATGAAACTTTACCAAGATAGACCATATTCTGGGCCATAAAAGTGCCACTAAGTGTAAAAGGATTGTTATCATAAAAAGTATGTTCTTTGGCCATAATGGACTTAAGTTAGACATCAATAACATAAAGAAATCTGAAAAATCAATAAATATTGGAAGATAAACAACACAATTCTAAATGACGCGTGAGTCCAAGAAGAAGTTACAAGGGAAGTTAGAAAGTATATTGAACTCGATGAAAGGAAAGTGTGATGTGTCACAATTTGTGGGAAGTACCTGCACTAGTGCAGAGAAGGAAATTGATAACATCAAATGTTTATGCTAAAGAAAAGGAAACGGTTCCAGTCAGTAACTTCAGCTTCTACCTTGAGAAAATAGAAAAAGAAATGAGAAGTGTCGAAATAAAGGAAATCAAAAGGAGCAGAAGACAATGAAATCGTAAACAGAAGAACAATAACCAATGAACAAAAACTGGTTCTGTGAGATTCATAGAATTGATAAAACTCTAGCAAGACTGATTGGGAATAAAGATAGAAGATAAAATTACTAATATCAGGAATATGAAAGGGGTCATCATCATAGTCCCTACAGACTTTAATGGAGTAATGAAGAAGTGTTATGAAGAACTTTATCCAGTTCATGTCAGAATATAGATAAAATGGACAAATTCCTTGAAAAGCAAACCAGTAAGGCTAATTCAGGAAGAAACAAATAACCTGAATAGCCCTGTAGGTATAAAATAATTTGAATGAGTAGTTAAATATATTCCCACAAAAAAAAGCTCCAGGCCCAAATGGCTTCCCTCATGAATTATAACAAAATTTAAGGAATTAATAGCCCCAGTACTAGAGAAGTTCTACAAAATAGAACAGGATACGTTTTCCAACTCATGTCATGAGGCAACCAAAACCAAAGACATTCCAAAGAAAGAAAACTAAAGACCACTATCTTTCATTAGCATAGACACAAAAATTCTGAACAAAATTTTAATCCAAATTTATTAACAAATTAACAAGTTTAATCCAGAAACATACACACGCACTCATATGTGTATATATATACATGCACACATATATATAAAGGATATATATAAAGGATAATATAAACCAACTAATGGAATTTATCTCAAGAATGCAAAATTTGGTTTAATATTAAAAAATCAACTTATGTTAACAGTGGTTTTGATAGGTACACTATGTGTCATCATTTCATCAAATGCTGAAGAGGGATTGACAAAATTCAACACCTGTTCACGCAAACGTCTCTCAGAACTCAGAGTGAGGAACTACCTCAAATGATAAAGGGCCATTACAGAACAGTGGCATCATGTTTAATAGTGAAAGACTGAATGCTGTTACCTAAATCGGGAATAAAATAAAGGTTACCATTCTCACTTCTTCTCTTCAGCATTGTACTGGACATCCTAACTATTGCAAAAGGCAAGAAAATAAGTAAAAGGTTAGGAAATAAGAGGCTAAGCTGTCTTTATCTGTCTGCGTGTGCATTGTCCATTGTGGTAGCCACTGCACGTGGCTAGTGATCACTTCAGATGTGGCTATTTCAAATTGAATTTTGCTCCAGGCATGGACACTGACTTTTAAAGACACAGTATGTGAAGGAAAAGAATGTAAACTGTTTCATTATTAATTTTGTTACTCATTATATGATGAAATGAAATAATTAAATTTAATTTTGTCTACTTTTAATGTGGCTGCTAGAAAATTTAAAAATTATATGCGTAGCTTGAATTATGTTTATATTGGACTGCATTTGTCTATGTTGAAAATCTTATGGAACCTTAAAAAAGCTATAGAACTAATAAATGTATTTAGTAAAGTTGCAGCTTATAAGGTGGAGAGGCAGAAATAAATTGTATTCTTATATGTTTGAATCATCCAATAAGATATTTTAAAAAATACTATTTAATTTAGCATCAAAAATATGAAATTCTTAGTAAATTTTAATAAATTTTTACAATTCTTCTACACAAAAACTATAAAACATTGTTAAGAGAAATTGAAGAATTAAATAACTGGAGAGAGAGATTCTGTCTATGGAGCCAAAGACTCAACGTGGAGATGTCAATTCTCCCCCAGTTCACCATCTAGAAATTCAGTGCTATCTCACAGTCCCAGCAAGCAGTTCTGTAGAAAGTAGCAAGCTGGTTCTAAAATATTAGTGGAAATGCACAATACCTGGAACAGCCAAAACTAATGTGAAAAAGCAGAACATAGAGATCTTGCCATGCCAGATTCCATGATTTATTGTAAAAATACCATAATCAAGATAGCATATTGGTATAAAAATAGATCTTTAGGGCAATGGGATACACTAGACTGTCCAGATATAGTACCATACATATATGATCAATTTATTTTTGACAATGTTCCAAGTCAATTCAATGGAGGAAGTATAAGCTTATTAGGAATAGCTGCTGAAAAAATTGGTTAGCCTTGTGTAGAAAATAAATGTCCACCCTTACCTCAAACAATATATAAAAGTTAACACGAAATGGATCATGGATATAAATGTTAGACCTAAAACTATTAAACATCTTTAAGAAAACATGAGGGAAGCTCTTCGTACCCTTGCATTAAAAAATGATTTCTTAAGTATTAACACACAAAAAATGTGACCTATAAAAAGCCCCGATAAATAGGATTCTGTTAAAATCATTTTGATTTGACCAAAATTAAACACTTTTGCAATTCAAAGGCATTATTATGCAAACGGAAATGCGAGCTGCAGGCAGGGAGAAAAATAGTTACAAAACATATATCTGACCAAGGACTTGCACTTAGGGTACATAGAACAGACCGACAGCTTAATCATAAGAAGACAAATAACACAACAAAAAACTAGCAAAACCTTCAAAAAATACTTCACCATAGAAGACAGATGACAAATATTCATATGAAGATATGCTCAGCGTTATTAGCCATTCGGGAAATGCAAGCTCAGAGCCTAAGGAGATACCACTGCACACCCACCGGATTCGCCAAAGGTGAAAATGCTGGTGAGGACAGAGAGGGGTGGGGACCGCGGGCACAAGGACACTCTTGGGGTGATGGTTGTGCTCATTACCCTGATGGTAGTGATAGTTTCACAGGCATTTACATACATCAAAGCACATCAAATTGTCCGCTTTACATATGTGCAGTTTATTATCTATCAATTCACCTCAACAAGGGCGTAAAAATAGTGCCTAGGGTTTTGTCGCACACAAAGAATGTCCATATCCTCCATTTCGAATTACTGATGCATGTCATCAACAAGGCGGTCTTACTCCCATTTTACACATGAAACAAAACAACAAAACTGAGATACAAAATGAGATTTGCCCCACCCGAGTCAGACTCCAGTGGGGCAAAGGCAATATATGTAACCCAAACATTTGTACCCCTGTAATATGCCGAAATAAAAAAAAAATCATAAAAAATATCATAATGTCAAAAGAAAATGTCTGAAAGATATATTACAGCATGATACCCTTTTTATAAATATAAAAAACCTAATATATGCATACATAAAATATTTTTCAGGAAAATAATTAAAA
>CAUYSK010074779.1:0-19053 GCA_963575035.1 Avahi laniger
GAGACCGATTTTGAACGCTAACTTCCAGAACTGCAAGAGAATGAATTTGTGTTGTTGTAAGGCTCCGAGTTTGTGGTAATTAGTTACAGCAGCCATAGGAAACTGACACAAGGCTGCTATATTAAAGTTCTTTAAAAGTCATTCCCAGCCTGCTTGCTTTGCTTTCTCACGCTGACACACACACCTGCCACGGCACAGCTGGCATCGAAGGCGAGTGACTTGGCAGGTCAGTAGGTAGTCCAAGCTCTAACAGAAGGGAAAAGTGTAAACACAGGACTTTATTACTCAGGGGTCAGGTGTCCCTGAACCTTCCTTAGACCAGAGCCAGATGTCACAGAAACTAAACCGGGAGCTTCACAACCGCAGCTCCCCAGGAGACCCAGACCCTGGAGAAGGTCAAGGAATTTATGATCTTTCCAGCAAACACTCCTTATTCTTTCCACCCTTACTCAGAACCAAAAGATTTCGTCCTGACCAAATCCACCCTGGCAAAAAATGGGACCATCCACAGGAATTTAGCACAGCCGTGGCTATTGTGCCTCCAACATGAAGAACACTAGGGGGAAAAAATAGCCGCCTTCCAGCGATCGCGGCAGCGTTTCGCTCCATCCTCTGCAATTACTCTGTGTTGTTGTCAGTTTATTGTGTTTTTCTTTTTTTTTTCCTCCATATACAATGCAATTTGCCTTTGCTTTTGAGAAAGTCCCTTGGAAAAAGTGCAAAAAAAGTTCTTTTTCAGGCTCCCTCCCCCTAGTTGCAAACTGCTAGACTCCAGATTTTTCTGAGGAAAAGTTCCATAAACATTCTGCCACGCAGAGAGCACTTGTCTGGCACCCGGACCGTTGCTTTTGGCAGCCAGACAGGTCTCCAGGGGCACACCTGCTAAGGCAGCCCTCTCTGGTGCTCTGCAAAGCTGGGTGGGGAAGCGAAACAGGCAGGTGGGCAGGGCGGAAGGGCCAGGGGCAAACACTTAACAGGACACACCTGTTGTGACCGGCCCACAAGGGAGCCCTCCAGTCAGCTGGGCACTTTCTGAGACCATGTGCTGTTAAAGCACAGACTGAGATACAGCGACGATAAAGAGAGGCAGGGTCTCGTGCGAGAAGGGAGGGTGGGTTGGTCGAAGCAGATGGAGAAGGAAAAAGAGAAATGGAAAGAAAAGAGAAAGGGAGGGAGGGAGGAACAAATGGAAGAATGAAGAGAGGGAAACCATTCACGTTGAGATTATATGCATTATTTTTCAGAATTTATGGCTGGGAGAAAGATATATACACACACACACCCCACCTTAAACCCTGACTATCCTGAGAGACCAGAGTCCTGTGTAGCTCACTTCAGTTCAAGGTCTTCTCTTTCCTGAAACACCTGAGGCACCAATGCCTCCCTCTTCCTAGGTCCCCCTTGATGGCCAAGACCTCAGGCTCCATGGTGAGACGGCCGCCTTGGGGGCGATGCCCCCTGCTTTCTCCTTGCCCCTGCAGCTCAGGGGAAACGTGCTCTGGAAGACTGAAACCCAAGTCCGGGCAAGCCTCTAACACCAAAATGTGCGGCTGCAGTCAGCTCACCAGACCACATCCAGGAAGCTGCTGGCCTTACAGAGTGTTCTACACCCGGCTAAGGATTCAGGGCCTCGGCTAGAGCGTGGGCGATGTTCAGCCCGGGAGAGATGCGTGAAAGGAACACGGCAGAGCGATACGAAGCTGGCGCTCTCTGGCTGGGTGGATTACAGAGAGAGAAAAGGAAGAAGCATGGAAAACAGGAGAATGGTGTGATGTGCTATAAGGAAAGGAAAAGAATGGAAAAGGAAGGGCCTTTACAAAAACAGATTGTTTGGCTTTATCTTTCTCATTTTTATTCTGGGAAACACAGAAAAGGATAATAAAGAAAATAAAAGTGACCCATAATCCTACCATCAAGAGATAGGCTTTTTAACAGCTTTATTGAGGCATAATTGGCATATAATTTCATAACTTTTAACAAATGTGTATACCTGTGAAACCATCACCACAATCATATAACAATCCATCTCTCCCAAAATTTCTCTCCTACACCTTGGAATCTCTCCTTCCCACTCCTTTACATTTTGTCTCCTATGTGGGCTTATCAGCTATAATATATATAATACATATTAATAATAAAGCTCTTTGTTCTGTGATTTTAGTGGATGTTCTAGGGTTTATGATACAGGCCTTTAACTCACAGTCTGCCTTCCAGCATATACTACCGCATCACATGTAAGAATTGTACGACAGTATCCTATTTTGCCCTTCCTGCCTTTTGTGCTGTTGTGGTCATATATTTTACTTCTACACACATTATAAACTCCACAATTCATTGTTAACTCTTTTTTATTTAAACAGTCAATTATATTTTACAGAGATTTAAGTAATAAGAATTTTTCTTCATATAATTAACAATTCTGAGACTCTTTGTTCCTTTGTATAGATTCGAATTCCCACCTAGTAGCATTTTCCTTCTACCTGAGGACATCCTCTAATATTTCTTACAGTGCAAGTTGGCCGGCGATAAATTCTTTCAGCTTTATTTTGCCTTCATCTTTGAAAGATACTTTTTTGCTGAGTCGACAGTTTTTTCTTCCAGTATTTTAGATAGGGTACCCAACTTTCTTCTAGCTTGCATGGTTTCCAACAAGAAATCTGCTGTCTTTCTTATCTTTGATACAAAATGTGTTTGTTCCCCTCTGGTTACTTTTTAAGATTCTCTTTGTATCATCTGTTTTAAGTAATTTGATTATGATTGTATCTTAGTGTAGTTTTCTTTATGTTTCTTGGAGTTCGTCAAGCATCTTGGTTGGATCTGTGGGTTTATAATTTTCATCAAATTTGAAAATTGTCCACCATTATTTCTTCAAATATTTTTCTGTCTCCCCTCCTTTAGAGATTACAATTATATATATATTAGGCTTCTGATAGTTTTACCACAGCTCACTAATGCTGTTTTTTTTTTTCAGATTTTTTTTTTAATGTTTCATTTTGGGTAGTTTCCATTGTTTATGTCTTCAGGTTTATTAATCTTTTCTTCTCAAATGTTTAATCTGCCATTAATACCATCTTGGACATTGTTGTTTTTATCTCTAGAAATTCTTTTTAGGTAATTTTTACATAACTTCCATATCTCTACTTAACATGTTCAATATTTCCTCTAGCTTCTAGAATACATAGAATATATAATATTTATATATGGAGTATATAATAATTATAACAATTATTTTTTAATTATATACATGGAGTATATAATAATTATTTTAATATCCTTGTATACAACTTCTAACATCTGTATCAGTTTTAGTTCAGTTCCACTTGATTAAATTTTTTCTTCATCATGAACTGTATTTTCCTGATTTTTTGCATACCTCATAATTTTTTTTTCTTTTTGAGACAGGGTCTTGCTCTGCTGCTTGGGCAAGAATGCAGCAACATCATAGCTCACTGCAACCTCAAACTCCTGGGCTCAAGTGATCCTCCTGCCTCAACCTTCCAAAGTTCTAGGATTACAGGTATGAGCCACTATGTCCAGCCCTTACGGTGTTTTAATAAATGCCAGGTTTTGCAAATTTTGCCTTTTTGAGTGCCATATTTCTTTTATTCATATAAGTATTCTTAAACTTCGCTCTAAGACAGAGTGGAGTTACTTGGAAACAGTATCATGTTTTCATCAAGTCTTGCTTTTAAACTTTATTAGGCAGGACCAGAGCAGTTTAGCATGGGGCTAATTTTCCCGACTACTGAGACAAAACTCTTCTGCGTCCTCTACCTAATTAATGCCCCGTGAAGTATGAGGTTTTTATTTTGACTGGTGGGAAGAGGATCCCAGCCCTGTGTGAGCTCTGAGAATTATGACCTCTCATCCTTTTGAGTAGTTCTTTCTCCAACCTCGGTTAGTTTACTCAAACACATGTGCTGATGAGTACTCAGTTGAAGACTGAAAGAAGACTGCCTTCAGATCTCAAAGTTTTCTCTTCTGTCTAGTTCTCTGTCCTGTAATGTCTAGCCATTTTGGCCTCGCCAGGCTCCTGGCTCTGCCTCCTCAACTTGGGGAGACTGCCAGAATCCACCTGGGTCCCCCTCCCTGCACTGCAGCCTGGGTTGCCCAACTATCTTCAGACAAGATCGGGCGCGTCCAGGGTGGTATGTCCGCAGACACAACTGTCTTCAGCTGGGCAACATACTTCTCTCCAGGCAGTGAGCTAAGGCAGCTGCAGTGCTCACTTCATTTGTTTCTATTCCCTCAGGGATTACTGTCCTTCATCACCTAACAACCAGTGTCTTGAAAATCATCGTCTCATATGTTTGGTCCTGCTTTCTAGTTGTTTCAAATGTGTGGGTAAATCCAGTATCATTATTCCACCTTGGCCAGAAGCAGAAGTCAAGATAATGAGCTTTTCATTTATTTCATTTAGAAATTATTTTTTGCATACATTAGTCTCTGTAATATATACATATATGCATATATTCTGTAAAATATCATACATCGCAGCGTGTACTTACACACCTCTAGGTAGTATAGCCTACTACACACCTAAGCCACATGGTATGGCCTATTGCTCCTGGACTACAACCCTGTGCAGCATGTTACTGTACATGTCGGATACTATACAACTGTAACACAATGGTAAATATTTGTGTATCTAAACATTTCTAAACATAGAAAACGTAAAGATACAGCATTATAATCCTACAGGACAACCATCATATATGTGGTCCATCATTGCCTGAAACATCATTATGCAGCACATTTTAGATTTGCCTTGTCAAAATATCACTCTTGCTTCTGTGTGAAGGACGGACTGGGGGAAGCAAGGCCACTGGTTAGGAGGCAATTACAAGACTCTAGGAAAGAGAGAACGGTGGTTTGGACTAGAGTCATGACAGTAGAGAACAGGGGAAAGTTCTCAGGAAATATTTATAAAGATAATATCCTTAGGATTTGATGACTGAATGCGAACAGTGAGGGAGAGGGAGGTGTAAGGACTCGTGCTTCTGACATGAGAAACTGGACAGATGGAAAAGCCATTTACTCCAGTGGCTTTCAATGGGAGAGGAAAGGTTTCAGAGAAGTCGATAATGAGCTCATTTGGAGCACAATGAATTTAATAAGCGTGTACCATTCGTGGGCCTTGGTTACAATCAAAGCAAAACAACTCCACCTTGGAAGGATATCGAGTGGCTCACTGGTTCATTGGAAAGGCCAGAGACCCAGGTACTAAAAATATTCAGGCAAGTGGAGGCAAAGTTCGGGGGAAACTGTTGTGGATGCCGCTAGTGGCATTGCCACCCCTGGACACTCACCTCCTAAACCCTGGATGCTCAGTTTCTTTAGTTTCAGTGTAAATAACCTCTGATCCTCTCTGCACCTTAAAGACTCAGAGCTCTAGTCTGAGAGTAATTAGCTGAGAACTAGAAAAAAGAATGTGTGTGTCCCTTCCCCCACATAGAAAGAGTGTCCTCGTGACGGAGAGTCTGCTGAAGGGTCTTTAAACATCTGGGCAGAAAGGTCAAGTGGGCATTTAACCAGAGCTGGACTGGAACTCAGGAGAGAGGGCTGGGCTGGAGATAAACCTTAGGGTCCTCAGCCTATGTAGGCGGCCTGCTGGACCCAGGCACAGATGGCACCCCCAGGAGGAGAGCCCAGAGCAAGGAGAGAGGATTGTTCATGACCACGCACTTAGGTCTGGCGGAGGAAGAGAAGCCTGCACAGATCCCAAGAGGGCGTGGCCAAGGGAGTCAAAAACCAGGAGCGTGAAGTGACACAAACACCAAGGGAGGGGTGGACACCTGTCCTGAACACAGACGCGAGGTAAAGGGAGATGAGGATGGGAAGACCTGGGATCTTGGAAACCACTGGTGACCTCAGCAGGAGCCATCCTGAGAGCAGAGAGGGGAGCTCACCATGGAGGGGCTGAAGAGGGAAGAGAGCAGGGTGATCTGGTGACTCCTTCAAGAAGTTTGTGTGTGGAGGCAAGAGTGGGGATGGGACTGGAGGATTCTCTTCTTTTCTTTGTTTTTCCTGACCAGGAGAGACATGGACACGTGTAAAACTGGACTGGATAAAGCCGGGGGAGAAGGGGCTGGAGATACAGGACGGGAAGGAGAGTGTGTTACTCTGGGTAGTTGGGGTCATTCATTCAGCAAACATCATCGCGCCCTCAGCCACACGCTTGGGCGCGAGAGCACAGTAGTTCAGAACGCAGGCTTTGGGATGTTGGCTTGACTCTGTTCCTTACTAGCTAAGGGACCTCGATCAAGTCACATAAGCCTCATGATCCTCAACTTCCTTGGCTATAAATGGGACCAATGATACAACCTGCTTCACACACCTGCTGTGAGGAATAAACGAGGTAAAGCATGAAAACAATGACAACAGCAAACATTTAATGAGCACTTGTTATGTGCTTCTTACTTACCTGTTTCAGACAGTCGGGTAAATCCAGTCCTCGTTACTCTACGTTGGCCAGAAGCAGAAGTAGAGATCATGATTTTTAAACGTATTTTCTTCTGAGGTTTTTTTCCTTGGCATACCTTCATCTGTGTAATACAGATATGCATGTACATTAATACAGTCAACACATCTTTATCAGGTACCTAATAATAATGTTTCAGCACTCTACAGATTTAATCCTCACAAATATTCTATGAGATAGATACTATTATAATTCTCACCCTTTCTACAGCTGAGGAACTGAGGCAATAAGTTTAAGTAATTTTCTCCAAGTCACATATCCGGGTAGTCTAGCTGCAGAGCCTGTGTTTCCAGCCCGTAGCTATCCTGCTCCCACCAGCTCCAAGAATAAATCCAAGGGTAATAGCAGGACAGCAAGTAAGAGGGCCACGGCCAGTGAATGCAGGCACAGGCTGAGACAAGTCTTACCTATCTGGAGTTTATACTTTTGGTTCTGGCTTTGTGGTGTTTGGCTGAGTCTGGCAGGATCAGAGGCCGATGGAGATGCATATACCATCAAAAATACCCATTTATCGGGTATATGCATACACAAAGAGTGCAATGCACATCACCCGAAGGATGGACATATTTGAAACTCAGACTTGGGGGGCGGGCAAGGGCAACATACGTAACCTAAACATCTGTATCCCCATAATATGCTGAAATAAAAAAAAAAAAAAACCATTCATGTCTTAATGACAAGCGAAACCCTTAGCGTTCTCTTAAGACACTGTCCCTGACTTCTGGGGCACCCGCTGAGATGACTCCAGTGGAAAGAGACCCTGCCCAAAGTCAGCTGCTGGCAGGGCGTTGGGGGTACCGCGACGGGGTTTCTAAAGCATAACAAGGCATGTTCAGTGGCTACCTGAGCTGAGCCAGAAACGGTTTCGCCTGCTGACTTCACTTTTTATTTCTGCCAAGGAGCACCCGAGGCCACCACAGACTCTGCATCGAGCCATTTCTGGAAGGCATTTCCATCAAGGAAGAAAATAGGCTCTGCTATTACAAAATGCGGAGATGGGCAAACCACCAGTGTGTGGTGTTCATAACTTTAATTGTTTCTTTGGGATTAAGCACTCGCCCGAACAAGGCAGGAGCAGGCTGCAATGTAAGGCTGGATGCCAAATGACTTGGGGTGGTTTGACATGCTGCCCAACCTGAGCATGTGACCCCAAGAGAGCTGTTCGAAGGCTTTTTTCCTCCTGCTGGATTCACTTACAGAGTTTCGAGCCCCCACAAAAAAACTGCCCAGCCGCACCCTCTTCTGCCCCCAAGCCCTTGCTTCTGGTTTTCTCCTCATATATATAAGCCCACTCGGAATTCCTGGCTGATTCATTCCAGTTCTCTCCTGACGGGATCACGAATGCCATAGCTAGAAGGGGCCATCAGGAAAGATTGGGTCAAGCTTCTCAACTTGCAGACTGCCAAGGGGGCAGCACCTCTGCCCTACAGTGCCCTCTTCTGGCGGTGGGTGGAAACGGCCTCAGGGCGGCACCTGCTTCGCAGGCGTGTCTTGCATCCCTGACACCCCCTTGGCACAGACCTTCTCTGCAGAGGGGCTCTAGGCGTTGAGTCCGTAGGCTGCTTCTCTTTGCAGATCTCACTCCTTCTCTCCCGCGCCCCTCCTCCGCTCAGCGGGCCCCAGTTCCTCCCCGTGAAGGATGGGAGAAGGTAGCGTGGAGCCGGAGCTGGGCCGAGGGGAGGCTCCGCTGTGGGCCTTAGGTCTTGGCTTCTGGCCTCTGTTCTTAGCAGCAAGACCCACATTATACGACGAGAAAACCCAAAGATCTTCTTTGATGTACAAAGCCGTGAAGTCGCGGGCCTTAAAAGAGATTGACAGAGAGCCCAAAGTTTCCGTCTCTCAGGGTGACAATTTCCACGTATTCATCTCATGCACTGCGAGGATCGAAACACCAAATGCCTCCAGGAGCCAGGCAAGGGGCCCGAACGGACGGCGACGCAGACGCGGGTGGGCGTGGGGACTGTGCGAACCTAGAGGCCGCAGGCCCACCTGAAGGCACTCAGGCTCAAAATTCTAAACTCGCATTTTGCTGGCCAGCTACAGGCGGGCTCATCTCACAAGCTTCGCTTTTCAAACTGCCTCCCTGTAGTCAATTTCTAAGTGCTATTTATTGAGTTCTTTACTGTCTCCTGGGCACTGTTCTAAGCACTTTAGATGTAGTAACTACTGTAAGCCTTGCAACAACCCTCTGAAGTAGGTGCTCTCCTTAGCATCATGCCCATTTATAAGTGGGGAAGCTGAGGCATGGATCACTTTAACTTTCCCAATGTCAGACAGATAGAAAGTGGTATGGCTGGGATTTGAACTCGGATAATCTAGTTCCAGAACCCAATTTCTTAACCACCAGTAATATATATACCGTAGAGGTATATAGAGTTGTACCCTGGGACATTATGGGGTGCCTATTTTATCACTATGGGCAAGGGAGTTTGGCTTACTGGACAGAGAGCAGGCGTTAAGACAGACATATCTGAGTCTGAATCCTGCTTTACCACTTACCGTGTGATCCCAGAGCAAAATTAATGGCTCTGTCTTAGCTACAGTGTCTGATCAGTAAATCAGAGACAACTGTTCTTACTCCCTCGGATAATTGCCAAGCATGAGATGATAAATGTGTTCAACCTAAGGCATGACATCAAACGCGGATACACAATTACGGGGGCTATTACTTCAGTTAATAACTAACATCCAACATTTGACTTGCCTAATTTAAATGTCACCACCTGCGCTTCTGAACAAGATGGACACAGGAAAGATAAAGGTCGTTAGGACTCTAAACTTTAACAAAAGATTCATATTAACGAAACCCCAAGTTTTCAAAAGGGGCTGATTACAGGGGGAGTATACATATTACAGAAGTGTTCAAGTGAAAAATACACTTGAAGGTCTTTCAAATAGTGGATTTTCCTGGTACTTTTAATGGGACAATTGGTTTTAGCCCCTCCTTTCTTAAACAGTAGTTCAAATTGAAGACATCACCCCTGTGATCCCTGCCTCGGCCACTAGATGGCGCTAAGTTCTCGCTTCAATTACGTTCTCTGGGTTCCCACAGCCGGTGTCAGTAATCTGGGGCTGCTCCCCAGCTGAAAGTTCAGGAGCTTGAGCTGCTCTGGATTTTTTACTGCTGCATCCAGGCATCGTCTGAAAGTGAACAGACTTCAGATGAGGTTATCCAAGATGTCACTCCAGCAGGTGATAGTCACTGTGTACCCACCGTGTGTGCCCACTCCTGATGGGAGCTAGGAGCACAGCCTTGGTTAGGAAGAAGCCTTCCCTGACCTCCAGAGATCTGTCCACTGCCTAGTCCTTTTCCCCTCGGGCTTCCTTCTGCCCACAGGAGGCTCCAAATGAATCCCATAGGCTGTTAAAGCCAAGGAAAGTGGGAGCCGGAAGAGAACACGGAGATCACTTTATCTCCCCTTGTTTTTCAGGTAGGAAGACAGATGGAGGCCAAAAGAGAGGAACCGAATCATTCAAGGCAGCACGGCCTGGCAGAGCAGACTTAGGACCAGCTTCCTGACCCCAACTCCTTTCCTCTCTGCCTGCTGTCCTTGTAGTGCCACTTGGGAACTCCCCCCAGGAGAGCAAACCAGGATCATGCCCGTGAATGGACAGAAAAAGAACCCAGGTTTCTGAGTTTCCAGAAATGACTCCACGGGACAGGACACATCCTGACACCCAGCAGCTACACCCAATTGCTAACACCCGTTTCAACAGGACACTACCAGGTATTCAAACACAGATAGGCTGGGGTTTCCCCACAGCACGTTACCCAACAGGTGTTGCTCGGGCGTTCTCGGGCAGCGACGGCTTGCGCAGCCTGGCCCAGGTGGCGCACCCCTTCCCAGCAAGAGTTGGTTTAGCAACTCAGCTGCTCCATCCTTTGCTTGCTTCTGGGCATTTCAGATCCTTGCTTAGGCCTGAAGTGGAGCTGAAACAAATAGCAGAGAAGAGAAGAACTAGACCCTGCTCTCTTAACCACTCAATGTGGTTGAGTGAACAACCTCCTCTCTCTGAGACTCAGCCTCCCATCTGTAAAATAAGCGCATTAGATTAGAACCCCCCCTCAGCCTCGGCCTTCTAAGGCCTGTCACATGGCTATTTCATGTCATTATTATGAAAAGTAATGAATCATGTTTAAATACACACTTCATGTAATACATGTAGACATCATTTGTTTTCCCATCTATACTATTTTAAATATTAAAAGTGTGTGTTGTCTCCTTTTTTTAAAATAAAAGTTTAATTACAAAATATTTCTGACCTAAGAAAGTACTAAATATCAAGAATATGGAGAGATACATGTATAGATGATAAGCAAATATAGCAAAATGTTATTTGTAGTATCTAAGTAGTAGGCGGATGAGTATTCACTGGACAATTCTTTCAACTTTGCTGTTTGTTTGAATTTTCGTAATAAAATATTGACAGGAGAAAAAAAGGGTATTAACAATAATATACTGAATGCCCAGGGAGCCTCCACTCAGTCTAAGACATCAAACCATCCGAATTTGGATATTCTGTCTCCCAGCCATTTCTCAGTACTTTTACTACAATATATAGTATTGTTTTGTATGGTAAAATTTCTTAATTTCGCATATAAGTTTTTATACTGTGTATTTTCTTCTGCCGCTTATTCTTTTTTCATTCAGCATTTTAGTTGTGAAGTTCATTCACACTGATATATGGGATTCTGATTTATTCGCTTTTATTATGATTTTGAGGTCTATTATATGAAAAAGTAACGGGGGATTTATTGACCTAGTTGCCAGACTCTTTAGGTGTTTCCAGTTCTCTTTAATCATAAACAGCGCTGCTATGCCCATTCTTTCTGTGGCGCCATGTCACCTGGTACACGTGAAAGGTGGGACAGCAGAGTTAAGATGCTCTGCGGAGACGCATGTGGCCTCTGGCACTTCAAGCACAGGTGCATCCAGGTGTTCAAACTGTGTCCTCAGGGACCTGTGTCTGGCCATCTCTTGGCTCTGCTTTCGTCTATACTGGCTTCATTTCAGTGGTCCCTCCACATGTGGCGACCTTAGCAGCTCTGGGCTTTTATCCTGCCAGTTTGGCAGCCCCAGTGGACAAAAGGCACCGCTTTCTGGGAAGTCCCAGCAATAGTCAGTGGCCCAGATGGCAACCTGTGTTCATCCTGCACAAGTCAGACCAGATCTCTCATTGGCCAAACCTGTTCGTCCCAGGCAGTCTCACCAAAGCCACACGTGCAGAGCGTGGGGACGGGGGAACTCCCTAAAGGCAAACAGAAGTGTTGTTACCAAGCGAAGGAGGACCGAACGCTGGGCAGGCAACAGCAACAAATGTCTGGGCCCCGTCAGTCCTCTATGTGCACCCCTTTACTGCTGCACGTATTCCACTCTGTACGACTGCGGTGCCATTTGCATGTCCTTGTCCCCTGCTTGGCTGGGAACCTCTCAAGGAAGGAGACCTCATCTTTCATCTCGTCTTCCCTGAGCGAACATGGCTCAGTGCCCAGTTTATAATAAACAGCAGCGTGTGGGATCAGTCCCCTGAGCAAACACAGCCCGAGGGGAGGGACAATTCGACCCTCCGCCTCTGTGGGCTGAGCCCCTCCCACTGCGAACCCAGCTGCAGAAGGAAGAGGAAAAAACTTCCCACCACACCGTACCCTCTCATTTTCTCTGAGCTGCTGACCAGCAGCACAAATGCAACTGGATAAATGTATTGTCCCGTTCAGAAGTCCACATGTTCTCAAACAGCTGCTGTTTATCGAATACCTACTGTGTACCGCGCATCTTGTATATGTGGCAGGGGCAAGATTCATCCAGATAGGAATGTTTCCAGCTATCTGTGAACACACTAAAAACAATTATACACTTTAATAGGGTGAATTTGATGGTATGTAAGTTATATCTCAGTGATGCTATTATTTTATACAAGGAGGTACCAGGTCTTCTTATGGCTGCAGTCCCAACTCCCAGATGCCTCCTGGTCCGGGGCTGCACAGCAGGAGGTGAGCCGCAGGCAAGCGAGCGAAGCTTCATCTGTATTTACAGTCTCTGTCTCCCATCACCCCCAGATGGGACCATCTAGTTGCAGGAAAACAAGTTCAGGGTTTCCACTGATTCTGTATTATGGTGAGTTGCATAACTATTCCATTATATATTACAATGTAATATTAATAGAAATAAAGCGCACAATAAATGTAATGTGCTTGAGTCATCCCAAAACCATCCTCCCCTTCCCTCCTTGGTCCATGGAAAAATTGTCTTCCATGAAACCAGTCCCTGGTGCCAAAAAGGTTGGGGACCACTGTTATACTGTTATATGGTATGATTCCATTTGTACGAAATCAAAAATGAGCAAAAGTAGTCTATGGCGACAGTGGTCAGAATAGTGGTTAGTTCAGGGGTATTGATTGCTGGAGGCCTCTGAGGCACTGGGAAAGCTGAATACCCGGATCTGGTGGTGAGTACATGGTGTATCACGGGTAGAAATTCATTCAGCTGCGTGATTCAGAAGTGTGTGCCTTAAAGGATAGAAGTTATACTTTAATAAAAAAGGACCGCTTTTTATTAAAGTATAACTTCCAGCCAGGCACTGTGGCTTATTCCTGTAATCCCAGCAACTTGGGAGGCTGAAGCAAAAAGATCACTTGAGGCTAGGAGTTCAAGACCAGCCTGGACAACATCAAGAAACCCCATCTTAAATAAAGAAAGAAAGAAATACTCAAATATCCACATACACACCAACCCCAAAAGTGCTAAGTCTTTCTAAGTGAAGAAAAGACATCAGTTCTAGAGCAGTACAGAACACAGATTTTTAACTCAGGCTATTGGGTTCTAAACCTGGCTCTACCACTTACCAGCTATGACTAGTAAGTATTGTGTACAAATAACTTAATCCCTCTGTGCCTTGGTTTCTCCCTCTGTAAAATGGGGATGATACTATTAATAGTACCTACCCTTAGGACTGTTATAATGATTGAATAAGCTAATACTTGTAAAACCTTTAGAACAGTGGCTTGTACATAGTAAATGCTCAATAAATGTTGGTTATTTCTATTATTAACATTGCTGATGTAGGCCAAGCACAGTGATATTTCAGATAAAAGGCAGAGCCTTATCCACACATGGAGTGCACCATGCAATGAGAAGGCAGGAAAGCAAGCTGTCATGATACAGAGGGAGGGGCCCTTCGATGACAGGGAGCCTGGAGTGTGGGTGCTCACAGGAGCTCCCAAATTCAGCCTGTGGTTCAGATGGGGAGGCAGGGACGGTGACAGAACAAAGGGCGCACGAGGAACGGCTAAGTTGGTCAGCGCAGCCGCAAGCAGAGCACGCAGACAATGAGGCTGGATGGCAGGGAGAGAGCGGTCAGAAAGCTCCCTCTGGGCCACACTCAGGAGCCGGGCCACTCCTGAAGCCCAGGGGGCGACGCTGAAGGATTTGGGGGGAAGGGACACAGGCAGATTCTCTCTTGAGAAAGATCACGCTGGTCACTGGGGGAGGATTCCCTGAATGGGAGCCCGGCTAGAGACGAGGAGGCTGTGCCTGTCCCTCCTGCACATGCTGCGGTCTGTGCGTGTATGTCCGCCTGTTCCACATTTACTGCTGGTCTCCCCCCCGCCGGGCCGCGAGCACCATGAAGGCAGGAGCCGTCCCTCCTCAGTGTCCAGCGGAGAGTGGGCGCTGTCTGAATATTGTTGAATTCACACTGAGCGCATGAACCACGTTTCTGATCTCAGTTGACCAGCAGGGAGCGCAGGAAGGGGGCCGCTGGGATTCAGAAGGCTGGGGGGAGTGGACAGAGGTGGATGTGAAGAGAGGGAAGGGGAGAGGCAGGGAGACAGCAGGCGGCTCTGAGCTTCTGCTTAGGCAATGCGGGGGCCAGTTGTTCTCTTTACTCTGGGAGAAAATGATGACTTCAGATGGGAACCGTGTGAGATTTCAGAGGGGCTCAGGGAGTTCAGGTATTATTGGAAAAACAGATCAGTTGTTCATAGGTGTGCACTGAGCTAGACATAGGGATTTGGGAATTTTCACTGTCTAGGTGGTAAATTACATGAATGCATAGACAAGAAAGAGTCTGGAAGATGACTTGGCATGGTTCCAGCATTTATGTTGCAGAAACAGTCAATGTACTCATTCATACCCATCCTTGTTCTGAACAAAAAATGTTGAGATGGATTCATTAAATACAATTTTTATGTTTCTTTTTAGGCTCTAGCTGCCTGCTCCCTTGCCTCTTTGCTCTCGGTGGAAATAAATGCACCTTGCACCACAGAGTTTTGTCTTACCCTTTAAGTTTAGTCTCAGGAATCATTTAGTCCAGCAATCTGCGTTTCGGTGAGGTTTCACGGTGACTTTGATACATGTTAAGATTTGAGAACCACTGGCCTGGCCCAATGCCATCATCTTCCATATGAGGAAAACGAGATACAGAGAAACTAAAAGCTGTACTTGCCCGACATCACACACTGGCCGTAGTGGGTCTGATCAGACATCTGAAGAAAGACCGTGAGATCGGGCTGCGTGGCCCACACCGAGGCTCCACCAGCCGCAGCTACCTTCATTGCAGGTGCGGTGTCAGGAAGAAACGCTAAGCCTTCAAGGGGTTAACTCTGCAAAGCTGTCCCAAATCACTCCATTTCTTAAGTGTCTACTGCAGGCTGGGCACTGTGCCAGTCTCGGAGGTGATGGTATGGTCACTGCTGGAAAACATGAGGAACAGCACATTTTCTTTGTCAGGAAATGTTTTACCCACTAAAAGCCTTCTGTATGAGTTAGGGTCCGGACGGGAAACAGAAAGTAAATTAGTAATTCGATTAGCAAAATTTTAATATAAAGAATTGTTCCCTGGGAAAGAGTGGTTATTACAACCACACTGCTTACAACTGCCGGCCGGTTTCCTCCTGGATACGTCCTCCACTCTTGATATCCTTAACATCACTCAACATTAGTTTTCTTCCTCCCTCTCTAATCATTCTTTTGTGGGTTCCTTTCCTTCACACCTGCTTTAAATGCTTTAAGCAGTTTCATCTCCTTCCTTAACTTAATGGTGAGTGTGGATGAGTAACTCTGAAAGCAGCATCTCAGCTGAGCTCCAGACCTGGGCGTCCCATGGGCTCTGTAGACGCAACATGAACACAAGTCACCCTCTTATATCTGCTCTCAGTCTGGGAGGGCCATTATCTTAGACACTTATCCCCCCCTCACCCCACATGTAGTCAGCCGTGTCTAACACAGCATATCTCTGACATCCATCAGCAACAATCATCCTCAGGCCCTTCATCATCACCATCATCTTCATCATTACCGTAACCATCAACACCATCATCATCATCTCCATCACCACCATCTGCATCATCATGATCACCATTCTAAGTGACTTTGCCTTTGCTCAAACCCTTATCAGACCTGGCCTGGACCCCTAAATTTCTCAATGTCCACCTGCTCTCATCATCCTGAGGCAATTTACAACCCAACTCTGAGCACAGTTACAACCCCGGGCCCACTTAAAACCCTTTGTTGGTTCCTCATAGTTCAGCGAACAAAATCCAGACTCTCGGGATGACACACAGGCCTCCAGGACCCAGCCCCATCTCCACCCCCTGCCCACCTCTGCACCTCCTGTTCCAGGCCTGAGAATTGTGCTCTGCCTCTCAACTTCCCTGGCCATTGCAAACCCAGGGCCTCTTTCCTGGCTACCTGACGACCCTACCTAGCTTTTAGGATTTGGCTCAAGTTTCACCACCTCTTTATGTAGTCATTTCTTTAAAAACAAATTATACACACATGCACACACACCAGTTATTGAGCTCACAGGGAAAAGTGATTTAAAAATAGTTAACCACTGATAAAGCATGGGCACCCACCCAGCAGAACAAATGCTCGCCCTGGGGCAGGAGCAGAGTCTTGTAGGCTCTCTGCCATGCTAGGGTATTAATCTATTAGTTGCTAAATTGTGAAGAGGTCTAGTGATCCAGAGACAGGACACGCAGGGGACTCGGGGCAGCAGCTATTTATTAATACCAAGCAGCACGGAAGTATTTCAATCCTTCAACCTCTGGTATGGTTGCACATGCATGAGCCCTGGGGGGTCTTACTATGTGCCAGATGCTGTGCTAAGCTGAGCCTTCTACACCCCCTATCTCATTCAACCCTCACAACCACCCTGTGAAGTATCATCATCATCTCCATCATTACCATGACACTCATCATCGTTCTCCACCATCCCATCATTACCACCTCCATCACCCCCATCATCATCACCATCTCCATCATTACCATCACCATCACCACCATCATCACTCACGACTTGCCCAAGGTCATGTGTAAGTGGTGGAGCAGTCTTCCCCCGAGTGTGCTGACGGTCCTGCCTCAGAAGTTTCACTGCAGCCTCTTACCCTGGTGCTGGATCTGCAATTTAATCGATGCCTTCAATAACTTGCGCCCATTCTTTGTTCAGAGGGCAGAACAACCCGATGTTTCCTGAAGGTCCCAATTCTCATGGAAAAATTCCAAGCTTCTGCAAGCCTTTGAAAACCTGTTCTAACCACTTTTAGTCCAACCTTGGCAGAACTGGCCACTCCTTCCCGTTGGCCCAATACACCTGCCTATAGCACCTATCTTTTTTGGGGAGGCGGGGTACAAAGTGTCTTTTATTCTCTTTTCTGATGTAATTGAAAGAATGCATTTTCAAGATCAATAGACACTTGACGATTTTCAGAGGCTGTGTTGATCCGTTCTAGTAAAAAGACTATCTTGGGCACAGTAGCTATGACTAGGTCCCCCATTTACATAAGTTTTTAATTTTTTTTTAATTCAGGATATTATGGGGGTACATTTTGGTTAGATATAATGCATTTGCCTCGCCCAAGCCAGGGCTACAAGCGTGCGCTTCCCCCATACAGTGTGCTTCACTTCCATTAGCTGTGGGTTTGCCCCCTCCACCCTCCGCCTGACTGGCACCCAGTGAGTATTACTGCCACGTGAACAGCTTAGTGTTCATCAGTTAGTACCAATTTGATGGCGAGTACATGTGGTGCATGTTTTTCCATCCTTGTGATACCTCACTTCGAAGGATGGGCTCAAGCTCTATCCAGGATAATGTAAGAGGAATAGCATCTCTAAGTCTTTAGGACACCTACCATTTTAACATGATGGTCACCCCCGTGGGCTGTGGACTCACTGAGGACGGAATCCTGTCCTCAACTTTTTGCTAAGCATCTTTAATTCACTGATGTTTAGCAAAAATGTCTGGCTATTGGCCCAGTACATCTTTGTTGAATGAATGAGCAGACGTATGAACAAGGCTAAACTGTAATTATTACTTGGGGTAGGAACTCTTAACTGCCCCACCATCAGGAATATGTGAGTTCCTAATATACTCCTTTTATTTATTTTCACCACTTGAATTTATACTTGATTATCTGACACTGATAAAAATTTTCTACTGTAATACTGAGAATCTGTTAAGCCACTCCATAATCTGGGGTTAGAGACTGCAGAAATGATGGCAGGAGGAAAAGCAAGAATATGCTCAATGTCACCAACCGGCCTGAGAAGGAACCAAAAGAATTTAATTTTCCCCACACATGGGACTGTGTGCTGTTCAGCACCCTCCCTAAGAGGGCGATAGTCATTAAAGCACACATTCAACTCTTAAGACTTTAAAATGATTGGAAAAATAAAATGACTTATTTTGAAATAAAAATAGAAATGATTTAAAGGGCCTGTCCTGACTTGCAGACTGCTTTGGGAAAAACTTTGAGCTCAGAACAACTGACAGCAATTCAGAGATAAGGGGCCCGTCAGCCAGAAAGGGGGACATGAAGCCACACGAGCACTGAGGTCCTGTGCCCACTACTCCCTGGGTGGGAGAGAAAAAACCTCCTGCAGCCTCCAGCTCTGGAATGGGTCAGCAGGCGATCCACAGGCCAATGTGGACCTACCCTGGTGTTGGTGGATGGTGGAGGATGCTGTCAAGGTTTAAAGCAAGGACTGGGTTCAAACCTCAGCCCTGCCACTTCCTGGCTAACGATCTTGCATGATGCTTCCCAGCCTGCTGCCCCTCTGTGCAATGGGGAAGGATATGGCTCTCTTGGGAGAATATAAGAATAAACAGAGGCCTATACAGTGCTTAGCACAGTATCTGGCACACAGGTACCCAATAAACAGCATCTGTTATTATTAGGTGGTAGGTAGAAGGCAACCCAGGCAAGTAATGTGCCCAGGTGTGCACTGGGGATGAAGGTCGCTAAGACGGTCTAAGACAATGGTTTCTCAACCCTGACTGCATATTATAAGCAGCTAGGGAGCTTTTCAAATGCCAGAGCCAGCCTCTTTCCACCACACAATCTGAATCCATGGGGGCAGGGCCCAGGCATTTTTTTTCAAAGCTCCCCAGAAGATTCTAATAGGCAGTCAGCGTCAAGAGTCTCTGCTGAGGTGGAAACAGCCCAAGTGTCCATCAATATATGAGTGGATTAATAAACTGTGGTATATGTATACCATGGAGTACTATTCAGCTTTAAGAAACAATGGTGACATAGCACCTCTTGTATACTCCTGGAAAAGGCTGGAACGCAT
>CAUYSK010074781.1:0-24302 GCA_963575035.1 Avahi laniger
AATTAATTTCTTTCTATTTTTGGTAGAGATGAGGTCTCGCTCTTGCTCAGGCTGGTCTCGAACTCCCGAGCTCAGAACGATCCGCCCACCTCGGCCTCCCAGAGAGCTAGGATTACAGGCGTGAGCCACCGCGCCCGGCAAAGCATTCTTCTTTAACTGTTAACCTACATCCTATTTATTTCTTGCCCTAAACTGACATACTCAAAGACCATCCCTTTTCCAAACATAAGGTAATGGAATAACATATGCAAAAACAACTGGATATTCAGATAAAAGTATTGTTGTTCACAGAAAAAAAAAAAGCAGTTAAGCAGTCTTTAACTTTTTAAAACTGTGGATCTATTTTTATGTCTTCGAGCCTCAATTTCTGGATCTCTGTTGGGAATAACCTGAGAGTGACAAAGCAGTCCTAAGTTAAAACCAGTCTTCCATTATCATTCAAATATTAATATTTATTGAGCAGAACACAAGTATACAACAGTACAGTGTTAGACCAAAGAGAGAAATGGATGAAAACAAAGTATTAAAGACCCTTAAAAAGGCTATGTTCTAGTTGGAGAGACAAGGAATAACATCAGTGATGTCACAAGGCAATATTCATGATTGTTAAATGGTGGTATAACTCATGGCTTAGACCCTGAAAGATATCAAGATTAGATAGAAAAAGCAATGAACAAAAAGCAAATATGGCTGGGAAAGACAGAAGTAGCAAAAGCAAAGATAAAAGTATTAGGTTTTTTTCAAAGACCACTTTAAGAGAGTCCTCAAGGAAACTTATGAAATCATGAAAGCTTCATATAACTTATTAAACATAGTTTGGAACACAAAATTTTAATGGATCAAGACATTAGTCTGAAGACTTAGGAGTCTGATTAGCTGTCTCACTTGGCAGAAGTCAGTATTCCCTTTCACCTTTGATTCCAGCTGTGTAAGGGAACATACACTAAAGACTCTCTATGCAAATGTGACAAAAATAAACATGACTGCATTTAGGAATCTATTTCGGTTCATAACAAAAGAAGCAACCTTTTTATAACCTTCCCTTTTTCTTTGTTTTAAACTATCTTCTCAAACTAATTTTTAAATGACCAACCCATTTTCACAGGGCTCTATTAGAATACTCAAAAATTTGACCTGTTGAATAGAATTTTTGGAAATGACAAAAAGGATACTACAATCTGGCATGAACTATTCAGAAGAATCCACACAGAGATAAGAATAATAAAAGCCAGTAAGAACACATCTCCTAAACAGGAGATTTTCAAGGAAATCTGGATGCAAAAATATTACTGTTTATGTTAAAAGACAATATTTAAAACTTTATGGGAGACTTTTAAGAGACAATGAAAATGGTCCCACCTATTCCATGGAAAGCTATATACCATACTCACAAAACATAAAATCAGAGACAATTGGTAAATACAAGAAAGCACAGAAGTAACAAATAAAAATATAAGGTAAATTTAAAGGAGCCTCAATCTTCCAAAAACAACGGAATGCAGACACTTTAAAACATGTAGCTTGTTTAATTTGTCAAAACACTATTAGATGAAAATACAGGTGAGGAAAAGACTGTACCTAATAAAAGAATAAAAATAGCAAACAGGCTGTCAGGCCATTCCAAAGACAAAATCCTGCTATCCCTAACAGCTACTCTTACCTAGTAAACCAATCTCACAGGAAAGGCCAGTATGTCAGAGTAGATTTGATTTAAATCAAATGTAAGCCATTAGTCAGATTATATTTTCATGGACATAGTGTACTCTTCATAGAAATTCTACTTGCTGCTTCACCCCCACTAGAATGTAATGTCAATGAAGGAAGGAAATTTTTCTATCTCTTGTCTAATGTCTACAACAGTGCCTTGCAATATAGTAAGTATTAATAACTACTTACTAGCCGGATGTGGTGGCTCATGCCTATAATACTAGCACCCTGAGAGGCCGAGGTGGGAGGATCGCTCGAGCTCAGGAGTTTGCAACCAGCCTGAGCAAGAGTGAGACCCCATCTCTACTAAAAATAGAAAGAAATTAGCTGGACAACTAAAAATATATAGAAAAAATTAGCCGTGCATGGTGGTGCATGCCTGCAGTCCCAGTTACTTGGGAGGCTGAGGCAGAAGGATTGCTTGAGCCCAGGAGTTGGTGTGGGCTAGGCACTCTAGCCCAGGCTACAGAGTGAGACTCTGTCACAAAAAAAAAAAAAAAAAAAAAACAAATAAACAAAAAAAAAATTACTTATTAAACAATTGAAACAATAAAACCATCCATCTGTGACTTACAAAGTTTGCACTTTCATGGAGAGATGTGCACAGAATCATGCATTGATGATCTGTATTTTTATCTCTGATCTTGAAATAATGCTGTCCATGATCATTCTCTAAATTAAAGCCAGTTTCAGAACTAAAAGGAAGCTTTTCTTTAATACAGTGGCTTTCCCACTAGACAAACTGGTTTTGCTCTACGTAATCCCTATTTCCTGACAATATTTATGAGCTTCCTCTTTCTGGAGTGGTAAAATACTCCTTTTGTAAATAAAAGATCTACTGAATGTATTTATTCAGAGCCAATGGTCTAACAAACCTAGGTCATATTTTCAGTAAACATCGAACAAGCACACAAAAGTAGTGGTATCTTTATGACTCAGAACATATTAAAACACCATGCAGGCAATTAACCACCATAATTACAATCATGTGATGCATGTTTCCGTCAATGACAGGCTGCATATATGATGGTGGTCCCGTAAGATTTTAATACTGTATTTTTACTGTACCTTTTCTATGTTTAGATACACAAATACCACTGTGATACAAATGCGTATAGTAATATGTTATACAGGTTTGTAGCCTAGGAACAGCCCACAACACCATATAGCCTAGATGTGTAGTGGGCTATACCATCTAGATTTGTGTAAGTACATTCTATGATGTTCGCACAATGATGAAATCACCTAAGTTCATGACTGTAAATGTAATTCAATTGAGATGTGACTGAATATATGCTCAATATGGTATATACAGAATATATATTAATACGTAATACATATTAGTATACATACAATGTATTATATATTATATATAGTGTGTGTGTGTATATATATATGTAAGGTGAACATTAGAAAAATAAGGGAAGAAAACAAAGTTGACAGGGGGCTGGGGGCGGGTAGGTGCCACTTCCTCCCCCCTTGCCCTGTCCGCACCCAAAAAATAAAAAATTAAAAAAATAAAGAAAAAGAAAGCTCACACAAGTATTCTGAAAATTATTCAGTGAAAGGACCTTAGTTACACTAAATATGTTTATACTTAGATAGTACTCGACTATTAAATTTCAGAACTTAAAAATAGGTTGCAAGTAGCCCATCAGAGACAGAAAACAGGTAATTTAAAAGTTTACTTATAACTTTTAAAAACTCAAATAAAAACTTCATGAAATTCAAAAACTCACACTTCAGGAATATAGTGGTATTTCTGAAGAGGATCTTTCCAAAACTAAAATAATTTTTCCCCTGCAAAGATAAAGGAAAGATAATTAGCATTAGATCACTTTAATTTCCAAGGCAGAATATAACTACCTAAATTTATAAAATGTTCAAATTAGTTTTCTTAACCAAGAAAAAACATCAACATCCTTCCTTTTAGTAAAGTTTAACCATATCCAAACGCAGGCTTTTGCTCCTTAGCACGGACACATGATTTTTTTCCCACAGGCCATGAAGCACAGACTCTAGAAGGGAGGCTGCTGGAATACCCCAACCTAATTTAAATCTTCATAGGATATAACCCTTAATCAGTTCATTCCCATTTACTGATCACTGCCCAGAATAGCCAATTGTTTTTTTAAATTAACTATTCGATGAGCAGACAACCACAGTTTTATTTTTAAATCTAAAAAGACTTAACTATTAACCATTTCAGTAACAAGTAAAAAGCTAAAATTGAGAACATAAAGATCTTCATCAAATGAATAAAAGCTATAATGCTTGCCATATGAAAGCCCAAATAGGAGTTGGGCATTACAATCAGTGACCAGAGCAAAAGGAAACAAAAAGGCCAATGTATTAGTAGTTTTAAAAGGGCTAACTAATGCTTTTCAGCATTTCTTCCCTCCATCTGGTCTTTGCCCACTCACGGAACTGTATCTCTTGCTCAAATGCGGTTTAAAGGAAGGGGGGAGGGGTAGAAAGGGTCAATCTATCTAGATTACTGTGGAATTAAAGACTAGCCTTACCACATTAGATTTGAGAATACTACTTCTTCCATTTTAACCATTACCATGTTAAAATACATTTTTTAAAATCCCTATGCTTCCTAATCACACAGCAAAGACTAATCGTTTCAAAGTTTAAACGAAATAAAATCACCTGGTAAGTAGAATTACCCAGAAACAACAACAAAAAAAGTGCAGAGGAAAAAAAAGAAAGAACTGAAAAAGCCTATTTACATATCCCTCTCATTGAACCTAGGGGCATTGGATTCTGAAATTTAATCTGAAAGATAAACTACACTTGATATATATCAAGTTTACATCTCTCTCAAATCAGGCACTGAAAGTTCTGTTACTTTTCTGATGACAAACCGCTCCACCACTCCTTTCTGTGGCTTTAGTGACCCTGACAGTCCCTAACCACACTGCGCGCTTTCCGCTCCGGGGAGGTGGGTCCCTGTTGGCCAGTGACACAGACCATCCCGGCAACCCCACCCCTTTGGAAGCGACTTTTGCGGAACCTTCATGGACCCCTTGGGCCACCGTAGCCCCACCCCTTGCTCCTCCGGGTTTAGTCGCTACTGAAGTGAGCACTCACCGACGGTATCGGAATGTGCCACTTGGACCGGTCGGCAGCAGACACAGGTGCCGGTCCTGCACCGAAAAGCGACAAAGGAGACGGCTGAGCCCCCAGAAGTAGAAGAATGACAGGCAACACCTGAAGCCACGCAGCCGCCGCCATCTTCACAGCCATGGAGTGCCTACTGAAAGCATTTCACCTTCTTCCGGCTCGCCCCGCCCTCTTCCGGCTCTGTTCTGGGGGCGGGATTATCCGGGTCCTCGAAACTTCGCGGGGTTTGTTTGCTGTGCGACCCACAGGCCCCTCCCTCAGACTGTCGTCCGTGCTCAGTGAGGCTCCGGACCTACTGCGCAGGCGTCCTCTAGTCGTAACCTGCTCAACTGGGTTAGGGTGACTGCCAGATGCCACTCTGGCCTCAGTCGTCTCTCTCCCACTCATTAACGGGTTTGGGGACCAAGCAAGCACCTCGTGCGGCGATTGGTTCTCTCCTTCGGCTCGCCCCGGCCCTTCATCCTTTCCAACTCAAAGTCAGACGTTGGGGCCAGAAGTCTGAGAAAGCCATAAATCTGGCTGCCCGAATGGAGTCTAGTAGTGAGTTCTCCAGTTTGTGAGGTATTTAAGGAAAGGCTGAAATTTGGCAGTGGTGGAGTACAATCGATTGCTAGACTGGATGGTGTAATAAATAGACTTCAAAGTCCCTTTCTAGCCTTGAAAAGTATGATGCTGCAGTAGAATCTGGCCAGAGACATCAGCCTCCAGCAAAGAGCTGGCCGGCACTTCCCACTCAAAACTAAAAATAGGGAGAGAATGGGTCAGTTTTCAAAATCTGTGGCGTGACCTTCCTCCACTGAGATAAACCTGCAGATGCTTTGCTCCAGTCAAGGAGGCTGTCTCGGTACTTCCTGGTTCTCTCACGTTTTTGATTTTTATCCTCGGGAGTTCATTGCATACACGCCCTCACCGCGGCTAAGACAGTGCCTAATAAAAGCACGTTCCTCATCAGCCACCCATAATCAAGAAAAATATGTCAAGTAAGTCACCGTAGAAACGCAAGTTTGGGCCTGAAAAATTCGAGGAGCAGAAGTCAAGATCTGTCACTCCATAAGGATCTGGAGGAGACTCCTTTTCCCAGAAACTTGAGAGTGGTGACGTGCTGACCAAACGGCTTTTTGAAGAGATCGCCCTGGGCGTTGGCCTGAGACCTGGGGAGTCAGTCGGAGTGACTGGGAAGCCATGGAAGCAGCTGAGAAAGAGGAAATCAGGTAAAGGCCCAGTGCTCCCGCAGCGACTGACCGCGGGCCCACAGAGGCAAGGGATAGTACCTGAAAGTACCTAAAAGCAACATTTCTGGCTTTGAAGTTTTCACTGATTTTTTTAATTGCACTTTTTATTTTAATGTTTGGTATTTGTGCACTTTTACTTTTTTCTCAATTCTGCAGGGAGTTAGTTGATATTAATAGCCCATGAAAAATACTTTGAGGATGGTTAAATAACATTAGCAGTGGAAAAGCTGTGATCAGAACTCTAACGTCAATTTCAAGCATGTTGCTTTCCAAGTTCAGCTATACTCATCTCTTCCTGTATTATTTCCAGAGCTCATTCTTCAAAGCTGGAAAGAGGAGACTGCAAATTTCTCTACTCTTTGCACACCAATTAAAGGAAACAGTGACAAAGACTGAGTTCAACAAAGGATAAACAATTTTTTATTATGGCCAAGTGTATCTTTTTTATTGTGGCCAAGTGTATCTGTCTGGGTTTTCCTAATATTTTCAAACTTGTGTTCAATCACATTTTCCTACATAACCATGGACATGCTGATTACAGATGTATTCAGCCACACCTCTGCATGAAATCCAATGTATTTTTTTCTCCTTATGGCCTTTAATTGTTTTAATCAGATGGAGGCTAGTTTAAATACATACAGTACTCAAGCAGCATTTTGTTCATGTATTAAAACTTGGCTTTAAAAAACATTGGCCCCTAGATTGCCAGCCTCATCTTTAAAAGCAAGAGATTTTTCTTCTATATCTGTTCTTTTCTCTTTATACCCAAAATTAGAATCACTTTTGTTTCTGTTCTTGTGCTAATACCTTGGACCTCTGTTATACATTTGTCAGCATGCAGAAAGTCCATACCTTCCTCAGAGCCCAGCACCCAATAAGAATATTCCAAAAACATTTAGTTGAATAAATAGGTGGGTAGGTTGTGGTTGGTTGGTTTGCTTGTTTGGAGGTGTGGTTTGGTTTGGTTTGATTTTGCTCCTTCAGATTCTACTGTTGCAAGTCATAGTCTTCAGTCATTATTTTAAAAGAATCCTTCCTCATAAGTGACAGTGCTCTTTTTCCATTGCTTTCAGAGTAATCCCAGAACTTGATGTTCTGTTATTTACCCTGGGTGATTTACAAAAGAATGTTGTTCTGTAGCACATGTGCTATTGTGCTATGTTATGACTGTGACACAATTTTGCATTGCAGAATAGACTCCAAAGGTTTATTTTGTCTGTTCACACTAAGATTGAAGGTACAAAAATTGGACTCACAAACCCTGTGTAAAATAAGTTTCTTAAAATGTCTTATTTAGTGTTGAAGATGAAGCTGTGGATAAAAACATTTTCAGAGACTGCAGCAAGATTGCTTTCTACAGGTAAGAAAAGTAAATATATTATCTAGATCAAAATTTTTCTGACTATTTCAAAATTGATGCTTATTAAATTTTTGAGAAATGTTAGACTTTCTAAGGAAAGGGTCAGTTAGGAAATTTAATGATTAAGGAATTCATCAGATAGGAGACTTTCACCTTTATATGCTTACTGCTGTACTATTCCAGATTTCTCAGTAAACAGGTATTTATTTTATTTTTAAAGCCAAAATTTTTTCAAACTCACTTTTAAATTTTATGTCTTTGAATAGATAATATTTTTACATGGCTCAAAAATGATATAAAGCAGCTGATAGGTGATTTTTAAAATAATGATAATAATAATAATATAAAGAGGTATACATTGAGGCCAGGCTCAGTGGCTCACATCTGAAATCCCAGCACTTTGGGAGACCAAGACAGAAAGATCACTTGAGCCCAGGAGTTTGATATTATGGTGAGCTATGATTGCGCCACTGCACTCTGGCCTGGGTGACAAAGTGAGACCCTGTCTGTTAAAAAAAAAAAAAAAAAGTATGTACATTGAAAAGTGTTATTCTTACCCCTCTCTCCTTCTACCTCACTCCTCGTCTTGTCTCTGTAAATGGAGATTGTCCTCCCTTTTTATAGTTGTATAGTATTCCATTTGGGTAGATGTACTATAATTTATTCAGTCTGTCTCCTACTGCTGGACTTACACGTTGTTTTTAATCTTGCTAAAATAGCACAAGAGGTTAACATATGTCATTTCCTACACATGTTTGTATATTTATAGGATAGATTTCTAGGAGTGGGATTACTGGGTCAAAGAGTTTATGCATTTGAAATATGTTAAATATTGCCAGATTTCCTTCCATAGGAATTGTACCATTTTGTACTCCCATCACATATGAGATTGCCTGTTCCCCCAGATCCTCAAAAACAATATCTTTAAAATCTTCATTTTTGAATGTCTTTATGTGATCCTGAAACTAAAATCATGAAAAATTGTATTACATATTATGACTATCTAATTTATTCACTCTTTGTTCTGGAAGAAGAAAAGAATATCATTTTAATTCTGAACAGGTACCTAGAGAAAAGTCTTCAGTGAATGCCTGGTCACCTTGTTAAACCACTAGATTATATTGAATTTCCACTAGAATTTATTAAGTTACTACTAAAGTGTCCATTTCATGGAAAGAGGGAGGGAAATTAACAAGCTTATAAATGTCATCTATGAAAATTGCCCCACCTTCTCAACAAAAGAGACAAGATGCCATCCTTTGAGCAGTGTTATGTTGAACAATTTCATTAGTATTATTAGAACTCATCTTACTAGCACTCTAATAATAAGAGTACTCTTTATTAGACTACTGTCTGTGCCCAATTAATATTATAGTGAATTTTAATGACTTCCACATGATAATATAACCTATTGAATACTGACAGTCACAAATAATTCTCATGCATCTTTTACTTCATACCTGTAGGCGTCAGAAACAATATCTGTCCAAGAAGTCCACCTATCAGGCATTACTAGACTTAATCACAACAAGCGAAGACAGCACCAGGTTCAAAATCATCAATGAAGCAACTAAGGTGAGATAGAAGAATTTTCTACAGAGAATAATTTGTTTCTGCATTTATTTTAGTTGAATGAAGTAAATTTCCACAAAAGCTCATTAAAGCTGTGTATGCTTCAAAAATAAACTTTGTTAAAGAAGGAACGTCATCTTTTTCACATCTACACTAATACACTTTAATATTAATATGAATATCAACATAGATTACCTGTATATCAGATGTTTTCCTAGATGTTTTACAAATGTTATTTCCTTTTAATTAATTTTCATTATGCACTAAGAGGTACATTGTATTATCCCCAATTTTCAGATAAGGAAAATGAAGTCTAGAAAATCACTTGCCCAAAGTCGCACAGTAACCAGAATTTTCTCCTGTCAGACTCCATCAAACACCCCTGTGCTTTCTAGCCTTTCTAGCACTATTACACAATGCGCAGTTGAGCAAGGTACAGATTCAGTGAATGTCCAAACTTCAAAATGCAGGTGGAACAGGGAAAAAGCAAAGGGACTATGCAGTTGAAAATTTAAGTCACAAATGTTCCATCACCTGAGCTGCTTCACTGACAAATCACCGGTAGGTCTTCCCTACTGAAAGGATTAGAGCAATATATCTAAAGTGCTTTTTCTCACCTGTCAAATTGCCATGCTACTTCAGATGGGCCAGTCATAAAAAAACACTATGGGCTCTGCTAGGAAGTGTGACTATGCACAACTGCCTTAGGCTCTCAACCTGACACTCACTTCTTCTATCTAAAGGCATCTGAAGTAGCTAAGGCCTCTCAGACCAATCTGACATAATCGAAAGACATAGTTAAGGCCATGCAGTCTGGATCCCCTAACAGCTTATATAATAATTCTGCCAACTCACTAACAAATCCCCAGGTCTGGGAAGCTGAATTTCACTCCAGAGTTGTGAGAGATCTCCTGTGACCACCATAGCTTCTGCCCTGTAGCGTTGTACTAAGGAAACTCATCACAGCAGACAGAACAGAAACTGCCCCACAACATCAGTGGGTTCTCTGTAATATTTGTAAAGGCCTTTAATTTAGAAAGGGGTCCCAACTTTATTCCCAGAGAAGGAGCAATTGTACAATGAGGAAAGCTCCCTTTGTTATGAAGTTTTAGAGATTTTAGCCATTTCAGAGATATGGAATTCTCTGCCATATAATTTTCTTGCCCAAATTCAAAATATGGACTAGAATCATCAACAGTTCTGTGTTCTCTATCCCTGTCCCCGTCCTCAACTTCTATAACTTTTATGATAGTTCTGGTGGCAGTATACCTAGTTCATCTCTCTTAGCTGCACAGATGAGACAGTTAGCCTTTCTTTAAAACCTAGTGCTGATTCTTATACCACCCATTTTTCTGGAGGAATTTGCCCCCTTGCTTAGCATCTTTGATATCTTTGAGTTCTCAGCTCATGGTACCCCCAAAGTCATAGATCCTCTACTGCTGATCGAGGTCTCCCATATTACGTATCCTTTTGTAGCCTAGTTTGATAGCTGTTCATGGGAAAAAATGAGACAGCACTAATTTCTTTCCTGGAGAGCCACCCACTTTTTACATATGGTCTAACAGCCTGACACTCAACCTAACTCCTCTATTCAGGGTCAGCAGAAACAATTGGCTCCAGGAAATGCAGCGTGTCCACCAGAGGCCTTCCAGGAGTCTTTAGGCCTTCCACCAAAATGTCAGGAGTCTTCCTGTCTCATTTTTCCTGTCATTTTCTCATTTTCCTTCCTGTTTCCATTGTGCTTAACCCCAGAGAGTTGTAGTTGTTCATGGTCAAGGCAAGAATCCCAATCCATTCTTGAGGAGGCTGAGTATATTGAGCGCCTGAACAATCCACTGGCATGAAAACACGTGCTGAGGCAAAGTAAATGAGACAAAATTACCCTGAATATCAGTGGTGGGCCAGAATGAAATTTCTCTACACAGCCTGATACTAGTTAATGGTGGATGCCCACACATACCCTTTTACACTACTATGGATCAGTTTCCTTTTTTGGATTCTGAAAATGTGAGGGACAATGCTGTTGAGGTCAGGTGCCAGGAGCACAGCAGATTTGAATGCCTTCAAAGGACAAGAAGCCACAGTCCCAGAAGAACTACAAGATCTCAGCACAACGCAGCACCTGGCCCCGAAGGAAACTGAGGAGCCCAATAAGTGAGGACAAATAATCTGGGATGTCAGCAACATAGCTCCCAAGACTGAGAACCTTAAGGAAATATCGGAGCCACAGAGGGACTCTGCATGCTCTGATCTCAGGCAAATGCATGCAAATGTATATTTTGGAAAATCACCCTGAAATTCTGGGCTGAACTCTATCTTAATGTCTTCCTTGTCATGAGGAGTTGAGAGGACTAATAGAGACTTAAGGTTTCATGCCCTCTGTCAATCTGGTAAGGACCATAATCTCTAAAGTTGTCTGTACTTTATATCCAGTTCATTGCATAAACAAAGAGCCTTGATTAAAGGTTATTTCTGGAATGAAATGGGTGTTTCAGGGGATTGCACATTAGGATATGGCATGAGTGTGGTCCAAAAATTTAAAACAAGCTGCATACATCCACTGATTCAGAATGATAGTTTTTTATTTCAGGTTCAGAGAGAGCCCAGAGTCTAAGAGGATCATATTTAGCTCACAGCTGCAGTTCTCAAATTGCATTGATGAGGCAGATTCTGACAAACCCAGCACTCTTAGTGCCTGCCTGCCTCCACACCTTTAAAAAATCCTTAAAGTGGTAACTTCGGATTTGTCAAGATTTGTTGTTAATTTTTGAAATCCGTCCTCCCAATTCCCTTCCCCTAATCTGCCTCTTAAACAACCAGGAAGCACAACTAAGCCTCATTCAGCATTGTCTTAGTCTGCTTAGGCTGCCATAACCAGGTAATGTAGACTGGGTGGCTTAAACAACAGACGTTTATTTTTCACAGTTCTGAAGGCTAGAAATTCCAAGACCAAGGTCCCAGCAGATTCACTGTCTGATGAGGGGCCTCTTCCTGGTTTGTAGATGGCCGCCTTCTTGCTGTCCCCTCACATGGTGGAAAGAGAGAGAGAGAGTGAGAGTGGGAGAGGAGAGGGAGAGGGAGGGGGGAGAGAGAGAGAGAGAACACGCAGCCTCTCTGGTCTTTTCTTATAAGGGCACTAATCTCACCTGAAGACTCCACTCTTGTGACCTCATCTAAACCTAATTACCTCCCAAAGGCCCCATCTCCAAATACCATCACATTTAGCTTAAATATGCAAATTTTGGCGAAACACAATTCAGTCCATAGCAAACATGATGTTTCTAGAACATGGATATATTATAGAACAAGCTGAAGTGTTGACCTATGTGCTGTCAGAAGGTCAGGACATCCAGGCTTTGAAGAAAGGCTGGTTACAGATTCAGATGCATAAGTTTTCTCACATAGGGTCCCAATGCTTATTCATGATGACAGAATAATCAGATAGATATTTGGTAAAGAAGCTCCTAAAAGAAAATCTAAAAAGAAGGTGATCAGGAAATTATTGAAGGCTTTTTAGAACTCATTTTTTTTCCCCTACTATTATCAATTTTCTATCTTTAGTGAAAATTTGACCTGGCTTGAGAAACAGAGAAGATCTGGTCATGTGACCTCACCACAGGGAAATGTATGCTGTCTTTTGAGTCTAGCTAAAAAGCACTGCTAGACCTTGAAGCAGGTCTTTGTCTTCAAACTACTTTATATTGCTAATTTTGATGCTTTCTCAGGACACAGATGACCATTTAGCAACATATATATTTTTGTTTGCAGCCTGTTTGCCAGGTTTTACCAGAGACAACACTGCCAGCAGGTTCTCCAAAGATACAGGGATATTCTGTGAGCACCTCCATGAAATTGCCACTTGCTTCTTCATCAAAGCCTGATAAAAGTGAGGCTTTGCCCAACCAGCCACCTCCTCAGCAGATGAGGCACAGCTACCACTTGTTAGCCAGTACTGTTTCTGCAAAAATGGCCAGGAACAGGCAGCTAATTTGGGAACTGGCTAAACAGTCAGAAGCATACCTGGACAGGCTAATTGTCCTTGGGGAACAGGCCAGTGCCCAATGTGAGGTTGCCAGTGTTCTATGTAGAGAATCAGTGCTTGCAATAAACCAGTTGGCTGCAACTGTGGAAGGTGCCATTAGTGCCCTTCAGCAATTTAATGAACTCTTAGACCATTGTCTAGATTCTGGGAGGTCTTGATAACAACAGCTGGGAGAGATGGTTGCTCACTTTTCTAGGTTTTTAGGTTAATTCTTCTTAGTATGCTAGTGGAGAGATCTGGTATCAGAGGAAAAACAAGATCAACCCATCAAGGAGGAATTGATGAAGTCATAATTTCCCTTAACACCCACTACCATTTAAATATGTGTTCTAGGGCTGTTCTGTTAACTCTATTACAGTCTATGCTAGTTGTGATCCCCAGTTTGGGGTGAATAAAAAGGTTTTTTTTATATAATTGTGATCAACCCTCTGCTTGAATATGCAGACAAAGCTATTTCTACCACCATGATCTTTACAAAGTGTCCGATATTTTTGCCCATGCGGCCATAAAAAAACTAGACTTATGGATAAAATACTACCAGGTTTGAATTGTCATTATTGAGTATGGGAGAAATAAGATAGGAAAAAGAATACTCTTTCCTAAACTGTGAGAGGTGTGGGCTTCTGAGTAAAGGTATATGAAGAACCAAGTGGAGACTTGTAGTACTAAAAGGAACTTCCAAATACATTCTTTTCTCTGAGGATTTATCTCAGTTCTGTGTAAGTGAACATTTACACATCGTAAAAAAAAAATTTAGGAGATGACTCTGACTTGTTGCCCAAGCTTGAGTGTAGCAGCTGTTCACAGGCACAGCCATCATACCCTATAGCTTCAAACTTCTGGGCTCAAGCTCTCTTCCCATCCCAGCTCCCTCCCCCAGCCAGTAGCTGGGATTGCCACGTGTGTTACCATGCCCTAGCTCATCTTAAATATTTCTAAGGGAGCAAAACACACCCTCTCTCACCTCATTTTAAATGTCCATTTAAAATGTTTAGGTGTATGTTTGTTCACTTATTTTACATAAATCGATCTGGCAGGAATTTGAGTGTAACTACTTATATTATCTAAGAATTAATACCAAATTCTCAATTTAAGCAATCCAACTTCTATAATTTATCTTCTTAATGTATTAATATTTTTCTCATTGTCACTTCCAGTCACCACTAATAGAAGGAAGAGATTTGGTAGTCTATTTGTATATTATTTGTTTATAAATATCCGAACAGGTCCCTAACAAATGAGAACAGGAACATCTAGAAATTCTTAATATTTTAGATAGAAGAATATAACATTTATGTCCAGACTTTTTGAAAGAGCAAGGTTTTGGTGGAAGAATTAGGCAAGAACTGGCAGTTAAGCCGCAAGGAAGTGGCTTTTAAACTGTCATCCACAGAGCCCCTAGGTTTCCATGGAGATACCTCAGGGCTCAATACAGGGAGGGGAGGAGACTCTCAGGTGGGGGCAGTGAGCCACTCCCCACTGTCTTCAACCCAAGTGGCTTTACTTATTAGACTTCTGGGAGTCTGCTGACCTTTAATAAAAAAAATTAAGCTGATAGAGAAAAACTACATGAGCCAGATCATAGAAGCAAATGTATGCTAAGGTTTTTGTCTGGACCATGAAAGCTATATTGGTGATAGTAAGAGAGAAGGATGAATCTGGATGTTGGCATTGAAACAGGCCACCATATTGGAAATATTTGCTAGCTAAGTTAAGTTAAAATTTAAATGGAGCTTTAACTCTGATTTATACATAAGGTCATCATGGTAAAAGCAAGGTTATTGCTACCTCCTCACACACAAATTAAGATTTTTTTTCCTGGACTATGCAGCCTTAAGAACAGAACATACAGAACAGTCTTTGGTTTAAAACAATTTTTTTAAGAAGAAACTAGTTTACTAAAAATAGGAAGATCTCTGAGTGCATAACTAGATGCAATTTGTTAATCATATGTAGGCAGACAACCTATGTGGTCTCTGCTTACGATGTTCTTGCCCATTTTTGCCTACCCAAAATCCTACTAATCCCTGAAGGCCCTACTTAGGTCCTTCCTCCTTCAAGGAGACATCACAGAACTTCTCACTTTATAGTCATTAATATTCGTCTTTCTTATTCTCCCACAGCACTGTTCTTGTCCTTCTGTCTCAGCACTTATCTTAGAATGCTTTATGTTAACTTTGTATCTACTCTAAATTGCAGTCTGCCCCAGAGTTCAGTCATCACAATATTAGATGCCAAATAAATGATAACTGAATTGAATTTGAGAGAGCAATGGAAATATATGTCTAACTAGGAAGGGAATTTATAATATACAGGATTTCAGCTTTAATTTGTACTTGGACACATTTTCAAATGTTAAAATTCATATAGGACACTCTAGCAAAAGAACATTAAACATGTAAGTAAGAATTACAGTATGATCATTACTACATCATAACCCTGTCTTAGAATATCTATAAAAACATCCACAGCCATAGCACTGTTTACCTGGTCACTGTTGAATATCGTGTCACTGTTTAACTGCCCTGACTGCTCTCTATATTCCCAAGAGGCTAAATCACAGTAACATATTTTTTTTTTCCTGCTGGCTTATTACTCTCCATACTTTCTATGTCTTACTTGTACCAGATGGTACCTTTTCTACACTATGTCACAAAATCTACCCAGCTTACCTCAATTTAACAGACATAATAGTAACAATACAGGTGCCCGGCTGTAACCAAAATTTGTCTTCACACTTCATGAAGAATTTGCAATAGACTAGTGTGGCATGACATACCAGTTGAAAAGCACTGTCTTAAAATATTTTTCTGATCTAGATGCCTCATTTTGTAGCCTGAATCCAGCCATTTCTATTCTCTTTTGCTTTTTTTATGTTTTATTTTTCAAATTCTGTATTCTTTTCATAGTTCTATGTTGTGGGCAGAATTTTATGTAAATTCCCCAGCATCTTGAAAAAGTTCCCCTAGGCCTTGTTACCAGCTGTAGAAGAACCAATCCCAGCTTGATTTTAGTGCAGCAAGTCTCATTTCATTCACCATGAGAGAACTCCAATGATCATCGTTTTACTCTCTATTCTTTTCTGTAGCCTACTACCCTTGATCTTTCATTCAGCTGGAATCTAGTTACTCTGGTTTTAACACCCAAACTCTTATTCTTAACATATCTTTAGTTTATCATAGATACAGTAGCCATATGTCCCAATTTTCCAAGGCCAGTTTCAGTTTATGCTGTCATCCAGTGTAATTATTAATAGAGACTCCTTTCACTCTAAAGATCCTGGTTTAGACAATTATATGTTTGTTTACCTAGCCAAAGAACACATAAAAGGTATTTGTTGTTGCTACCACAGGTATAGCTGAGCAAGTACATGTTAATACATAGATTGGGGAGCTTTTTCTTTTTACTATTGACATTGTTATCCAATTTGTTTTGCCTATCATAATTTACACAAATACTTTTCTCATTATTATAATTTGTGTAAAATGGACCGTCACTGGAGTAACCTGTTGAAGCTAATCTCATGATTCTATTTCCAGGTTCCTCTCCTGGCTGAAGTTTATGGTATAGAAGGAAACATTTTCAGGCTTAAAATTAATGAAGAGACTCCCCTGAAACCTAGGTATGAAGTTCCTGATGTCCTCACAAGCAAACCAGGCACTGTAAGGTAAGCCAAGGTGTAAGGTGTCTTAGATACAACCTCAATATGTTCTTTTATCATAACTTGAGTAGTAGGTTTTGTATGTGCCTCCTATTTTGTCTTTTCAAAGCTACAATGATTTGCAGAGTTAGTATTCAGTTACTTGAGGATAAGTTTATCTATTTTCTATGCATATTCTGTTTTTTCTTCATGCACCATTTGACTCATCAGCACTTGATAATGGGGAGAAGCAGAACTTTGATACCTACTCTCCTTATCATAAAGAAATTGGTTTATTTAGCCAGACTTTGGGAGCAAGTAGAAGGAAAGCTACTTAATTTACTAACTCAGATTAGCAGCAGGGCTCTAGAGATCTAATATACTAGCCAAACTCCCATGCTTATAGTAATTTATACAATTAGACTGACTCATTTTTAATTAAGTTTACTCTCAGAAGTCTAACGTGTCATTTTACTTAGAGTCGGAAATAAATTAATAATCAGTGTCTAGGTGAAAAAAAATCTTTGGGGACTAAAGCATTTTTCAAGTGCCTACAAATATCTTTTTCAGCTATCATACTTTCCAATGATATTTCAAGTCAGTTTTGCCTGTTGGTTTCTGTTATTTGTTGATATTATTTCACTAAAGGAATATAAGATTGTGCCAGATGCTTTACTTTTTAATTTTTTATTCATTTATTTATTTTTGATTTTTATATTTTTTTATTTTTTTATTTTTTTTTTGAGACAGAATCTCACTCTTTTGCTCAGGCTAGAGTGCCGTGGCATCAGCCTAGCTCACAGCAACCTCGAACTCCTGGACTCAAGCAATCGTACTGCCTCAGCCTCCCGAGTAGCTGAGGCTACAGGTGTGTGCCACCATGCCCGGCTAATTTTTTCTATATACTATTAGTTGTCCAGCAAATTTCTTTCTATTTTTTTGGTAGAAACGGGGTCTCGCTCTTGCTCAGGCTGGTCTCAATCTCCTGAGCTGAAACCATCCACCCACCTTGGCCTCCCAGATCGCTGGGATTATAAGTGTGAGCCACCACACCCGGCCTATTTTGATTTTTAGAGATAGGGTCTCACTCTGTCACCCAGGCTGGAGTACAGTGACATTGTACTAGCTCACTGCAGTCTTGAATTCCTAGGCTCAAGCAATAGGACTATAGGTGTGTGCTACCACCCTCAGCTAATTTTTTTTATTTGTATTTTTTATAGAGACATGGGTCTTGCTATGTTGCCCATGCTGGTCTCAAACTCTTGGCGTCAACTAATCCTCCCATCTTGGCCTCCCAAAGCATTGAAATTATAAGCATGAGTCACCACACAGGTCCAGATGCTTTAATTTTCATTATATTAATCTGGGCACAGTGGTTTATCCTGTAATCCCAGTGACTCAGGAGGCTGAGGCAGGAGGATCAGTGGAGCCTAGGAGTTCAAAACCAGGCTGGGCAACATAGCAAGACCTCATCTCTAAAAAAGAAAGAAAGAGAGAGAAACAGAAGAAAGAAAGAAAGAGGCGAAACAGGAACATGAGCTGGGTGTGGTGGCACATGCCTGTGCTCCCAGCACCTTGGGAGGCAGATCACTTAAGCCCAGGAGTACCAGGTTACAGTAAGCTATGATGATGCCACTATCCTCCAGCCTGGGCAACAGGGTGAGATCCTGTCTCTACAAAAAAAAAAAAAGAAAAGAAAAAAATTAAGGACTTAGAAAACAGGAATTAAAGAGACTATTCTCAAGGTTTTTGCAGTTTGACAATTGTATCAATGCATATATATAACCACTTAGTCACAATGTATTATTTTTTATTATCCTGTAAGATTCACCTTGCTAGTAGATCCTTCAACATTTTTACATCCGTGTTCGTAAGTAAAATTAGTCTGTAATTTTCTTTTTCTGTGCTTTCTTTGCCATGTTTTAGGGTCACAGTGATATTAGCTTTGTATTGTAAATACGGTTATATTAGTTCTGCTTCTGTTCCAACTTCTTTCTAGAGGGCCTTTGGCTACTGCAGTAACTAGAAAGCTAAAAATTATATTTCTCCGTTTTCCTGACTCCCTTGTAGCTAGAGTTTCTGATGTAATTCAATTTCCACAAATTGGATGCACTTATAGAAATCTTGATTTCAGAATTGAGATCCCCGTTTTGCTTCTGTGGATTTGGCAGCTATAGAGCAGCTCTAAGGCCATTAATTAGGACCATAGTTTCCTGGTCTCTGGATTACAGCTAAGGTGGCATGATCCTAAAGCCCAGCAGTTGCTACTGTGACTTCTGATTACCCAACTTCCTGATCCTGGCTGAGCTAGAAGGTCCACTGGCCATATAATTATGCAGTATTGTTCTAGGGGTCATTACTGGACACCCAACCTAGAACCTACTACCTCAACCCTTCCCTTGATGTTATAAGCAACTAATTCTCTATATTAAGGAATTTCCTTTCTGCTTAAAATAGCCAGAGTTGTTTCTGTTATCTACAATCGAGCTCTGGTTGATACAGTAGTTGGTGTCAGAAGTGAGTGTAAGCAATAACCCCTCAAGGATGGGAATATGAAATTGGCTGGCTGACCTAGTTGGATTTAAAGGCAATGAGAACCTAGTTACCAAAAGAGAATGGGATACTAGTGTTATAGGCTAAATTGTATTGTGTCCTCCCAAAATTCATATGTTGAAGCCCTAATCCCCAATACCTTAGAATTTGATTATATTTAGAGATAGAGAAATAAGGCCTTTAAAGAAGTAATTAAGCTAAAATGGGGTCATTAGAATGTAGGCTCTAATCCATCATGACTGATGTCCTTATAAGAAGAGGAGATTAGGGTACACACACATAGACAGAGAGACAACTACGTTGAGGACACAGCGAGAAGGCAGCCATCTGCAAGCCAAGGAGATAGGACTCACAAGAAACCAAACCTGCCAACACACCTTCATCTCAGACTTCTAGCCTCCAGGATTGTGGGGAAATAAACTTCTGATGTTTAAGTCACCCAGTCTGTGGTATTTTGTTTTGATAGTTCTGCCATACTAATACAACTGGTAATAGACCACGACGGTCCATGGCAAAGTTACTTAAATTAGTACCAGTGGTCAATTAAAAATAAAGTGCTTATTGAAAGCAGACCAAGTGATAGAACCATACCACATTATGATTCTCGTGCATAATTCAAAACCCTGAAGTAGCCTAGCTGCTATTAGCTTCACTGAAGAGCTGAAAGAAAACAATAGTTTCAGGGCTTTAAATTCTTAGCTCAAGGTATTGTCAGAAAACCAATAAGGGCCAGCCATAGTGGCTCATGCCTGTAATACTAGCACTCTGGGAGGCTGAGGCAGGAGGATCGCTTGAGCTCAGGAGTTCAAGACCAGCCTGAGCAAGAATGAGACCCCATCTCTACTAAAAATAGAAAAAATTAGCTGGGCATGGTGGTATGTGCCTGTAGTTTGAGCTACTCGGGAGATTGAGGCAGGAGGATCACTTAAGCCCAGGAGTTTGAGGTTGCTGTGAGCTAGACTGATGCCACGGCACTCTAGCCCAGGCAACAGAGTGAGACTCTGTCTAAAAAACAAAAAACAAAAAAAAAAAGAAAGAAAATCAATACATTTCTATGACAATCCTAAGAGATTCTCATATCTCTTGTAGCTTCAGGGTACCTGTAGCTGAAAATAAGATAAAGAGTTTGATACTGCAGCATTCTGAATTAGACCATAAATTGAATTCACAGCTTCATCGAGTCTGTGACTCCTCAAAATTGAATAGCAACATTTGGGAAGATTTGGGTAATTCTAAATGCTCAAATCTCAAAATTTCACTGAGCCTCCCATTCCAGCAGAAGCAGCTCCTCCCATAAAAGCAGATTAAAGCTGATCTTGCCTTGCTTGAATACTGTGTGTTGACCTCACCTAAGAGATACCTACAGAGGGATTCCAATGCTCCTTCTGCCTCATCCCTATGATCCTTCACTGCCTCCCGGCCCACTCTCAGAGTCAGATCCCAACATGCCCAGAGAGCCAATTACAGTCAAAACCAGGAGGAGAAGGTATGCATGCCTAAAGAATTATAAGATTTTATAATGGCAAAAACTTGGGAAATATGCATGGAAATGGTTTCTGGGGAATTCCTAGACCAGAAGAAGGGAACTTAATTTTAGATCACACTAAATTTATTGACACAGGTACATGTACCACAGAATATAGATTTGATATGCTAACTTGGGTAGCTGAGAGTGGTTCTAATTGTTTGCTTAGCTGGTTAGCTGTAATCTGAACCTCAGCTACGGATTCTTCTGGATGAAGCTGAGATACCAAAAATTCCTAGGCACAGTGTAGAAGAAACGATCCATAGAGTTAGGGAGATAAAGATGTTGAAGTGGATTTGTCATATGCAATCAGCTCATCTAGCCTTAACTGTCTCCTCAAGAGGATCCAGAAGATACCCCCTTCATTGAGAAATATGTTGGAATGGGAACACTGGGAAAGCATTGTAGTAAATGCCTTCCTATTGTGGGCTGGAGATAATGGTTGAAAATGATGCTATTAAAAGGGACTCTTGGATTTCAGAGAAGATAATAAGACTCCAGGTAGAAGAGACAAAGTAGCAACATTTAGTTGTCAGAGACAGGCAAACATAATTCCATTACATGCAGTAGGGCCCATATAGTACTCAAAATGCTTTAACCCTCAGGGCAGTGGACAATTTACTGTTGGGTCCATTAGACTGAAATAGATGGACTAAAGTCCTATTTGATAGAATAATCAAAAGAACTCTATCTAGGTTTGATGAACGGTGAGACACAGCCTCTCAGCCAACTCTGGAGTTGGTTTTCAGATCTCAAGCATCTTGTTTGAAGGAGAGGCCTAGAATCCATGGAGAAGAACTGAAAAGACATAATAAGAACATAAACTATTTCTTCTTACCTCCCTTAAAGAGTCCTGTGACCATTTATCAGAGTGACAATGCACTGGAGAAAAGGAAATATCTAGACCTTTGAGGGATTTTAAATGCTGGCTCTGAGCTTGCGTAATTTCTGAGGATCCAAAATGTCCTATCAGTGAACATGTCAAATTGGAGGCTGAAAGGAGTTAGAGGATAAATAAATGAATAAAAATTTGGCTTGGTTCCATCTCACCATGGACCTAATCTGTGTTATTTCCACAGTTTTTGAGGATATTGTCGGAATGAGAAAGAAAAACAATGTTTAGATTCAATGTACCGAAGTATTACTAGACTTTCCAGATTGAAGTAATGATGATGATGATGATAGCTAACATTTATCAAATGGTTTTTTTTATGGGTCAGGCATTGTGCAAAGTACTTTAAATGCATGATCTCATTTAATTCTCTCCAAAAATTCTATTTGTTGTTGCTTTTATTATTTCCACTTCACAGATAAGGAAACTGAGAGCGACAAAGGTTGGATAACTTTGTTATCCAAAATTAGAAAGTATATGGTAGAGTTATGCTCAATCTGAGCTGTCTGACACCAAAGCCTGTGCTTCATTAATGGTTCTCTACTGCCTTATTTACGCTACGTCACATAAATATTGATTTGCTAATTGATTACTTGGAATTGCAGATCGCATAGAGCCATGTAAACCTACAACAATTTATTTTTCTCTTCCTGCTTTGTTTTCTAGGCTGATTTCATGCTCAGGGGATGCAGACAATCTAGTATTGGCAGATGGAAAAGGAGACCTGAAGTGTCATATCACAGCAAACCCATTCAAGGTAGACCTGGTGTCTGAAGAAGAGGTTGTGATAAGCGTCAATTCCCTGGGCCAATTATATTTTGAGCACCTACAGATTCCTCACAAACAAAGGTATTTCTGCACATTACTTGATATATAACGACCTTTAGAAAACCTGAATACCAATTGCCTAAATAGAAAACATATCATCATAGAACATTAGTTTGCCTTATTTACTGTAAATCGTTCTGAGAAATTTCATCTTTTCAGCTGTGAAGGTGCATATAAGGTTTATGACAAAAATGATTCCCAAACTTTTGCAAATGTTCCCTTCTTAACATGTGCTATGTGTGGCGATGGCATTCTCTATCCTCCACACCCTTCTGAAAAAGCATTCTGTTTACTTGACAAATGTTAACGTGAGCTAGCGTGCTTTCGTAATTTCACTTACTGCCTTACAATAACATGAATGACCCTGGACTTTAATAGTTGTCCAGAAATTTTCTGGGACCATCCATTTGATCAAAGCTGTTTGTGTGGGGAGGTCACATGAATTGGGAGGTGGTGCTAAGGAGGAGATTCTTCTTGCATTTTTATCAATATCGTTTTGACATCTTCCAATATATAGTTCTTTCTATTTTTATCATAATAGTGAACATGTTATATGATCTATATATAGAAAACATTCAACATCATTATTCCAATATAGTGATTTTTTCCTAAGTTTTAACTTGTTTCTATTTTAAAATTTTCATATTAAAAATATCTGATTTTCTTATCTCAGAACTAATATTTGTCCATCGTAGGCAAGTTAGAAAATATTAAAAAGAAGCAAAATTAAAATACCTATAATCCCACCATCTACTTTGTTAGTGCCTTATGAATATTTTTCAAGTACTTTTTTTTACTGAAAAATACTAATAATAGCATAATAAATACCTGTGTACCCAGGTTCTTTATATTTGAAACCTTTTTATTTTATAAATCCCATTATTTTCTTTCAGAGGTGATATCTAAGTTTGTCCTTTTTAATTAATTTATTTATCTAGAATAGTCACATGGTACAAAGGAGTATATAGTAAAAAGTCTCCACCCTTTGTCCTTTAGCTGCCCAGTTCCCATCCTTGAAAATAATCAATGTTTCCAGTTTTTTGTGGATTGGATTCTTTCAGAGACAGGTCATGCCTATACATTACATATATTCTATCTTTTCCTTTCCTGACACAAGTGGTGCCACCTTTACACATTATTTTGCACCTTCTTTTTTTTTGGCAATGTGATAGTTCCTAATTTCTTTAAAGCAGCTCCCTCGTTTCTATTATACTAGTGTGACTGCAACATGATTCATTGAGTAAATTCCATATTGATGGACTTTAAAGTTGTTTCTAATCTTGTTTTACAACGAATTACTTTATGAATAACCTTGAATATATGTTATTTGCATATATGCAAATATATCCATAGGATAGCATCATAAAACTATAGTTGCTGATCAAATGGTTTGTGCATTTGTAATTTTAATAGATGTTGCCAAATTGCCTTCCATAGAGATTGTTCTAGTTTATATTTCTACCACTTATATTTATATTTATATTTGTGTTAGGAAAACCGGATTATCCAACTGGAAAAAAAAATTTAAGTTACATCCTAACCTCGCAATATTAAGAAAAATAAATTCCAGATGAATAAAAATTAAACATAACAAAACATAAAAATAGAAGGAAATGGCTGGGCGCGGTGGCTCACGCCTGTAATCCTAGCACTCTGGGAGGCCGAGGAGGGTAGATTGTTTGAGCTCAGGAGTTCAAGACCAGCCTGAGCAAGAGCGAGACCCCGTCTCTACCAAAAATAGAAAGAAATTAATTGGACACCTAAAAATATATAGAAAAAATTAGCTGGGCATGGTGGCGCATGCCTGTAGTCCCAGCTACTC